>JAGSMU010000129.1:0-110459 GCA_029286865.1 Teinopalpus imperialis | reverse complement strand
GGAGTTGGGATTAGAGTTGGGATTGGAGTTGGAGTTGGGTTAGGTTAGGTTGGAGTTGGAGTTGGAGTTAGGTTAGGTTAAGGTTAGGTTGGAGTTAGGTTAGGTTAGGTTAGGTTGAGTTGGGTTAGAGTTGGGTTAGGTTAGGTTAGGTTAGAGTTGGGTTAAGGTTAGAGTTAGGTTAGGTTAAGGTTAGGTTAGGTTAGGTTGGATTGGGAGTTAGAGTTGGGATTGGGAGTTGGAGTTGGGTTAGGTTGGGTTAGGTTAGGTTAGGTTAGGTTAGGTTAGGATTAGGTTAGGTTAGGTTAGGTTAGGTTAGGTTAGGTTAGGTTAGGTTAGGTTAGGATTGGAGTTAGGATGGGATTGGAGTTAGGTTAGGTTAGGTTAGAGTTGGGATTGGAGTTAGGTTAGGTTAGGTTGGAGTTGGGTTAAGGTTAGGTTAGGTTAGGATTTAGGTTAGGTTAGGTTGGGATTGAGTTAGGTTAGAGTTGAGTTAGAGTTAGGTTAGGTTAGGTTAGGTTAGAGTTAGGTTAGGTTAGAGTTAGGTTAGGTTAGGTTAGAGTTAGGTTGATTGGAATTTAGGGCACGTTTGGGTTTAGGTTAGGTTAGGTTAGGTTGGAGTTAGGTTAGGACAGTTTAGTTGGGTTAGGTTAGGTTAGGTTAGGTTAGGTTGGGTTAGGTTGGAGTTGGGTTGGGACTGGGATTAGGTTAGGTTAGGTTGGGTTGGGAGTTGGGTTGGGATTGGGGTTAGGTTGGGTTAGGTTAGGTTAGGTTAGGTTAGGAGTTAGGTTGGGTTAGGTTAGGTAAAGGTTAGGATTGGGGTTAGGTTAGGTTGGGTTAAGGTTGGGTTAGGTTAGGTTAGGTTAGGTTAGGTTAGGTTAGGTGGGTTGGGTTGGGTTAGGTTAAGTTAGGTTAGGTTAGGTTAGGTTGGGTTAGGTTGGGTTAGGTTAGGTTGGGTTAGGTTAGGTTAGGTTAGGTTGGAGTTGGGATTAGGTTAGGTTAGCCCCTAACCGCTATCTTCTGCTTGTCCTGTCTGGGCACTATACGCCTACGCACCTTAGCCTTCACTTTTCTTTTTTTTGTGGGTTCATAACTGACCTCCCACTGCCAATACCTCTTCCGGACGCTCAGGACCTGAGCCTCCGCGTCTACATTTGGGGATGGTTCTATGAACAGGCTCAACCGAGCCCATTTCTTCACCGGGGTCCTGATGGCGGCAATCATGTCGGAGAACTCGTCAACAGTTATGTAATAAAATATCAATAGTTATGTAGTATTGCAATAAAATGTATGGTTAGGTAAGGTATGGCAGACCGCCCGTGGGAGTTGCCAGACCTTCTATCGGGCGCGTCCCCCAGGTGGCGGATAGGGGATCGCTGCCCAGATATGGGCGGTACCGGGAAACCGGCGCGGACCAAAACTGGCTGGGTTTGGGGCGTACCCTCAGTCCCTCACGGGACCGAGAAACAGCCAAGGGCTATGTGCCCGACGAGGCGGGCCTCTTTGAGGCCTGAGGTTGCTCCCAGTACCCTTCACTCTTGTGAGGGGACAGGGAGGCAACGCGTGGTGCTGTGCCAGGCGCACTTCGGCGAAGCGACACCGACAACCCGCGTGTCTGTGGTAGGGCCTGGGGCTCTGTGGACGTACGCGCCATGGAGCCGCGAGGAAGAAAGCCTCTCTAAAAATAACCCCAATCCCAAGGTCTCCAGTGCCGATGGGATGAAATGACTGGGGAGTCCAGTCGTTAGCTGAGGGCAGGGACCATACCCTTAAAAAGGAAAAACATGAAAGCAGTAGGTAACAAAAAATCTACCTCAGGGTGGTACCGGCGATGCCGGAGAGTCCACCCCGGGCCTAGGCCTCGCCCCATCGTATCTGGGGCAACCAGTTGCTGCGCGGTGATGCAACTGCAACCGCCGGTCCCACAACATCCAGGGACCAAAACGAGGGAGAAGCCGGTGTCGGGGACCAGTGGTCCCGGCACGTGATAGGCGTGGACGATTTGTGCGCCCGAACACGCCAGCGAGTTTGGGTGGTGAGAGCGACGGAGAACTGATGCGTCGCTTACATCGGCCACATCCGACGTGTCCACAAGGATGACGCGGAAGAGGCGGACTAAGGCACCGAACGTTGCGGCTGCTAAATTCCAGGCAGTTCCAGCTGCAGCCTCGGATGTTGAGGTCATTGATGATGTGGGAATTTGGGACCCGACAGTGGCCCAAACATCAACTTCGGCGATGGCTTGCCTCCCAAAATCCAAGAGTTGGAACGGGATATGGAGGCGCCACCCAGGACCTGGTGCTTGTATCCGTCGTCCCACTGGCGTAGGGATGGCTGCCGACAAGTCCGGCAACCTCAAAGGCACTTTTGTCCACAGCCTGAGGGTGGCAACCAGAATGGTAGAGGCAGCTACCACAGAACTGGTATCGAGGAGCCTCTCAGCCCCCAACGTCGAGAAGCTCGAGCGCGAGAACGCGGAGCTTCGCTCGCAGTTAGCCGAGCTCTCGATCAAGGTGGGGACTGTCGGAGGAGCCCAGTGCCTCCGGAGCCCGGGAGAGCCTGGAAACCACGCCTCCTTCTAAGGGCTCAGTGCCCGAAGTCCGGGAGCAGAGATACCATGGAGCTTGGGGCCTGTGAGGTAAGGCTGGATGCCTTTGAGGCGAAAATCCTTGGAGGGAGGGCAACCCGGCCCCCCTTGGTAGGTCAGCCAGAGCTGCCTTCCGCAAGTGAAGCCCAACCGCTGTCACAGGCAGTGCAGCCGTCACCGCCCCACTCGCGGAAGACAAAAAAGGCCAAGAAGCCATCCCACCCGCCAGTGGCGCAGCTGCCTCCGGTGGCTGCGCCGATACCACTAATGTCGGTAGAGCTGCCCGCAAGCACATGGGCACAGGTGGCTAAAAAGCCGAGGAAGGCCAAGGCCCAACAGCAAGCGGCTCCTCTGCTGCGATGACCCCCTTAAGCCCCACTAAGGGTAAAGCAAAGAAGGGAAGGTCACACGTACTCCATCCACCGCTGCCGTAACGGTTACTTGCCGATCAAAACCTCCATCTCCTATGCCAAAGTGGTAATGGAGGTGGCCAAGTCCAAGATTCGCCTGGCTGACCTGGGCATTGAAACGGTCCGCCAGAAACGGGCAGTCACTGGAGGTCTCCTATTAGAGATATCTGGTCCCGAATGCAACCCAAAGGCGGACCGGTTGGCGGCAAATTGCGCGAGGTCCTCAGACCTAAACCTAGTTATTGGTCGCCCGATCAAATCGGGCGACGTTCATTGAGAGACCGGACGATGCCGTCAGTCCGGAGGGGAGGTGGCGGCGGCGGTGGCTGAGGCGGGAGGGTGTTCGGTGGACAATGTGAAGGTTGGGAGGTCCACCGGACACCTACGTATGGGCACGTGTTGGGTGCGGTGCCCCGCTACGGCAGTGCGTAAACTGGTAGCCGCTGGGCGCATATGCGTGGGCTGGGATCCGTTAGGTGCAGCTATTGATCCAGGCTCCATGCATTTGCCTGGTGCCCGGTGCGCACGTTGGCAGCAGGTGCCCCAACCAGGTGAACCGGAGCGCGCGCTGCTACGCTTGTGGAGAGACCGGGCACAGGGCCAAAGAGTGCAAAGCACCTGCACTCAAATGTCCATTGTGTTGACCTGGGGCGTCCCTCTAACCATCGCATTAATGGTAGGAGGTGCGCCCCACCGTCAAAGAAGAGCAGGAGAATACCATCTCCTCCTGCCTCCACAAGCGCAGCAGCAGTCCCAGCGGCATCTGCTTACAACCCTGAGCTCTAGCTCGCATGGAGGTTAATTAAACCTCTTCTCACTTCGTCCTCCAGAGCAACCTAAACCACCGCCGCAATGCTCAGTATTTGTTTATGCAGACAGTTGCGGAGGTTGCTCTGGCAGCAGTGGCGGAGCCCTATGCCGTGCCGGACCACCCTCGCTGGTTCGGCGATGAGCTGGGTTCCGTGGCGATCTACTGGGGTGGTGAGGGTGTCCCACCCTGCTCCCTATTGGGAAGGGGTCAGGGCTTCGTTGCAGTGCAATGGGGCACCCTACTATAGTTATTGCCATACCCTCCCGCGAGGTCACCTGCCGACTACGAGGTGTACTCTGACGAGGTGGCACTCTGCGTTCGCAGGTGCCTCCCTCGTCCGTCGATTGTCCCAGATCAACGCCCACTCCAGGGCGTGGGGAATCCCAGAGACAGTCCGAGGAGAGACGGTGATGGAATGGGCGGCTGGATTGGACCTCCGACTGGTAAATCGGTCCGTGAGCACATGCGTGGTGGCAGGGGAGTCATCGTGGACTTTGCGCGTTATTCCCGCGATGTGCATGCTGTCGACTGGCGGGTTGCAGAGGAGGTGGTCACGCTTTCCGACCACCGCCACATTGTGTTCGATCTTGCAATCCGCCGCCCCGACGGGGACTCCAGCCGCTCAGAAGCTGGCACGCGACGTGTTGGTGTCTCAGCGGCTAGACCGAGACTTGCTCGGGGCCGCCGCCAACGTCGCGATATGGCCAGAAAGCGCCGAAGAGGTTCCGTCCGATCCGGATGTGGAAGCGAACTGGTTCCGGGACACGATGACGCGTATTTGTGACGCGTCGATGCCCCGGACCGGTCGCCCCAAGCGCGGGCGGTGTACTGGTGGTCGGCAGAGATCGCGGAGCTCCGAGCAATCTGCTTGCGGAGCCGCCGCCAGTACACCAGAGCCCGAAGGAGACGAAGGCGAGCCCAAGTGAGGAAATAGCCAGACTCTACGAGGCGTATCGAGCGGTTGACGAAGGCGTTGCAGGTAGCCATCTGCAACGCGAAGTCCTGGTCCTGGGAGGACTCAACGAGGATCCGTGGGGGCGTCCGTATCGGATGGTAAAGCAGGTAAGCTCCGTCCCTGGATGCCCCGGTGACGGAAACTCGATCCGGCCCTTTGGAAGGAGTGATCAGTTCGCTCTTTTCCGAGGGCTGGTCATCTCAGTCCACCCCCAATCTTCGTGGGAGTGGAGAGACGAGATGGGGTGACCGAGCAGGAGCTGGACCGAGCCGTGAGCCGCTTGAAAGGCAGGAACATTGGCGCCAGGACCCGACGGAATTCCCGGTCGGGTCTGCGTTGAGTTCATTACCCTAGGGGAACAGGTTGAGGGCAGCTGTTCACCAGCTGCCTCCGTAACTCCTCGTTCCCTAGGGCCTGGAAAGAGGCCCGACTGGTCCTCTTGAAGAAGGCAGACAGAGTCGCAGATTCTCCCTCTGCGTACTGTCCCATATGCCTGTTGGACGAGGCTGGCAAGTTATTCGAGAGAATTTTGCCACCCGTCTCAACGGGCATCTGTCGCGTGTCGGTCCCGATAACCAGTTCGGCTCGATGAGCGTTCCACCATCGACGCAGAAGAGTGCGCGTCCGCTCCCTGTCGGAGCAGGCTGTGTCCCGGCGGCGTGGCGATGGCGATAAGTCTAGACATCGTCAACGCCTTCAACTCCTGCCCTGGGACGCGATTAGGGGAGCACTCGTACACCATGGTGTTCTCCCCTACCTGCACGGCGTGATCGCGGACTACTTGCGCGACAGGTACATCTTGTACATGGACCGAGACGGCCGAGGATCCGGAGGAGATCCAGCGTGGGTTCCACAGGGGTCGGTGTTGGGCCCGTTACTGTGGAATCTCGCCTACGACTCTGTTCTGCGAGTCGAGCCCCGCTGGCGTTTTGTCGTTTGCTACGCGGACGACACGTTGGTGGTCGCCAGCGGGGACTCCTTCGAGGACAAGGAGCTCGCCGAGCTTGGGGCGGAAATCGTCGTCGCCAAAGTCCACGAGTTGGGACTGGAGGTAGCGCCTCACAAGACCGAGGCGCTATGGTTCCACAAACTGCCGCGGAGCAGGGAACCACCCGACTCGTGCGTCCGAGTAGGTGGGTCTGAAGTCAGAGTGGGCGGTACATGAAGTACCTGGGCCTCACTCTGGACAGTCGCTGGGGCTTCTGAAGAGTTAATTGCCGCCTGGTCCCCGGATCGAGAGGGTAGCGGGTGCTATGCACAGACTGCCGCCCAATCTCGGGGACCGAGGGAGGAAGTTCGCCGCCTCTATGCCGGGTCAAATATCCAGCTCCTTGTAATGGGGCGCCCGTCTGGGTAAAGAGGCTGGCCATCCGATGCTGTACGACTAAGATCTACAGCGTCCAGCGTAGGATGGCCATACGGGTCGTACGAGGATACCGGACGGTATCGTTTGAGGTGATAACCTGGCTCGCCTTCCATCTCTGGATATACTGGCGGACATGGACGCGAGGGTGTATCACCGGATTCGTGTCCTACGGCAGAGCGGTGGTGGCGAGCCAGAAGAGGCGCTCGAGGTGGTGAAACGGCAGGAACGACGTATCGCATTCGCGACGTGGCGCGCAAGGCTCCGAGGACAGCATGCGCGCAAACGCGTCGTCGGAGCATTCCTGCCGGTCTTCGAAGCCTGGATGCAGCGACGAGGAGGAAGACTCACCTACAGACTTACGCAGGTGATCACCGGGCATGGATGCTTCGGTGATTACCTGTAAGATCGGTCGCGAGGCGACGGCGAATTGCTTCCACTGTGGCGGCAACGACCGAGACTCCGCATCGCACACGCTCGCGGCTTGCCCGACGGGAAGACGAGCGGCGGGTCTTGGTCGGTCACATCGGACGGAACTTGTCCCCGCCAGCAGTCGTGTCGGCGATGCTGCGCGGGAATCGGCGAGGGCCGTAGCCTCCTTCTGCGAGACCGTAATGGTCCGGAAAGCGAGGCTGCTGAGCGATAGAGAGGACCGATCCTGCTTCGAGATGGGCCGACGCGCTCGCGCGCCCGTCACGGCCCTCCTATCGGTGATCCCCTACCGTAAACGGGGTCTGATGGTCGCTGACGATCGGAGTGGGGCTCCGGACCGTCCAAAATTTTGTGGCTGGGTCCAGAGTCTACCTAAGCAATGAAAACTGGGAGGGTGGGCGGGCGATTTTTTGCTAATTCTGTGTGCTTTTCTTACAGGTTTTGCCTGATTCGATGGTTGTGGACCGGGACTGACCGGCCGAGAGCAAAACAGCACGGAAAAAGGAAGAAACAAAATTTTAGAATGCGATTAAAATTACCTAATTATGAAACTAAAAATAATTGATTGTGAACTAGACTAGAAATGGCCTAAATGCGGCGCAGGATGACTGTCTAACAATTACTCTAAACAAATGCCAACAAAACCAATTTAGAATGCTTAAAACTCTAATACACAAAGATATAGGGGGTTAGGTTAGGTTAGGTTAGGTTAGGTTACAAAATCAGCACAAAAAACGAAGAAATGAAATTTTTTTTACAAATGGAATAAAATTACGTAATTATGAAACTAAAAATAATTGATTAGAACTAGACTAGAAATGGCCTAAATGCGGCGCAGGATGACTGTCTAACAATTACTCTAAACAAATGCTACAACAAAAAACCAATTTAGAATGCTTAAAACTCTAATACACAAAGATATAGGGGGTTAGGTTAGGTTAGGTTCCCCCCCGACCCCCCCGAAGGGTTCCCGCTTTGTCGTAGCGGGGGGGCTTAGTAACCGTGGTGTGGAGTTAACCACGGTGAAGCTAAGAGGAACCCAAATGGCCGGCCTAAGGCGTTCTAAGGCCGGCCCGAGGAGGCCGCTCCGGGTGGGCTGGAGCTGGGCCCACCCTGGATGCGTGTCGGTGGGCTGCGGGGTGCGGATGGACGGAGGAGGCCGTCTTACGCACCATCCGCAGCCGAGGCGGAGTCGGGGAATGGGGTGGCGGTGCGAGGACTGTTAGCACCGGTACCGCGCATCGTCGCCCCCACCTCCGCATCTGAGACGGAGTCGCGGAGGAGAGGAGTGTCGGTGTTGCGTTGCCGCTCTCCTATCCTCCGCGACTCAAGCGGGGGTCGCACCGCATGATGCGGCTGTGGTGGGGCCGCGGGTTCAGTGGAGGTGGCTGATCCCGCTCTCCCCGTCCCTCCGCGGCCGAACATTGGTCGGCGGCGGAGCCTAACACCAGATCCGCCGCAGGGGCTGGGGCTTTCCTGGCCCCTATGGCCTCTGGGGGCGGACTCGGGGAGTCCGTTTCCCACCTACAGAGGAGGCCGAGATGGAAGGCGCGTCCGTGTTCCGGCGCGCCCTGCCAGGAGGGGTGGAGAGGGAGATGTCCTCCCCGAGAAGGGGCCGGTTTGCCGGCCAGCGCAGGCGGGTCGCGGAGGTGTGCGAAAGCGTTCCCGTGACCCCGCCATACGCGACGATGGAGGAACACCATGGGGTTTTAGTCGGTGCGAGTCCGACATAACCCACCCTTGCCCCCGCAGGGTGGGTATGCGCAGGCATTTCCCCATGTAAAAAAAAAAAAAAAAGGTTCCCCCGAAGGGTTCTCGCTTGTCGTAGCGGGGGGCTTAGTAACCGTGGCTTGGTCACCCACGGTGAAGCTAAGAGGAACCCAAATGGCCGGCCTAAGGCGCTCTGTGGCCGGCCCGAGGAGGCTGCTCCGGGTGGGCTGGAGCTGGGCCCACCCTGGATGCGTGTCGGTGGGCTGCGGGTGCGGATGGACGGAGGAGGCCGTCTTACGCACCATCCGCAGCCGAGGCGGAGTCGGGGAATGGGGTGGCGGTGCGAGGACTGTTAGCACCGGTACCGCGCATCGTCGCCCCCACCTCCGCATCTGAGACGGAGTCGCGGAGGAGAGGAGTGTCGGTGTTGCGTTGCCGCTCTCCTATCCTCCGCGACTCAAGCGGGGGTCGCACCGCATGATGCGGCTGTGGTGGGGCCGCGGGTTCAGTGGAGTGTGGTTGATCCTGCCGCTCTCCCTGTCCTCCGCGGCCGAACATTGGTCGGCGGCGGAGCCTAACACCAGATCCGCCGCAGGGGCTGGGGCTTTCCTGGCCCCTATGGCCTCTGGGGGCGGACTCGGGGAGTCCGTTTCCCACCTACAGAGGAGGCCGAGATGGAAGGCGCGTCCGTGTTCCGGCGCGCCCTGCCAGGAGGGGTGGAGAGGGAGATGTCCTCCCCGAAGGAGGGCCGGCTTGCCGGCCAGCGCAGGCGGGTCGCGGAGGTGTGCGAAAGCGTTCCCGTGACCCCGCCATACGCGACGATGGAGGAACACCATGGGGTTTTAGTCGGTGCGAGTCCGACATAACCCACCCTTGCCCCGCAGGGTGGGTATGCGCAGGCATTTCCCCATGTAAAAAAAAAAAAAAAAAAAAGGTTCCCCCGAAGGGTTCTCGCTTGTCGTAGCGGGGGCTTAGTAACCGTGGCTTGGTCACCCACGGTGAAGCTAAGAGGAACCCAAATGGCCGGCCTAAGGCGCTCTGAGGCCGGCCTGAGGAGGCCGCTCCGGGTGGGCTCGTAACGAGCTCGCCTCGGAAGCGTGTCGGCGGACTGCTGGGGCGGAAGTGGCGGAGCGAGGCCGCCTTCCCCGCCCTCAGCAGCCGAGGCGGAGTCGCGGAGGGAGAGGAGGTCGGTGTTGCGTTGCCGCTCTCCTATCCTCCGCGACTCAAGCGGGGGTCGCACCGCATGATGCGGCTGTGGTGGGGCCGCGGGGAAGAGGAGGTCGGTGTTTCGTTGCCACTCTCCCTGTCCTCCGCGGCCGAACATCGGTCGGCGGTGGAGCCGCAGACCAGATCCACCGCAGGGGCTGGGTTGGCTTAGTGCTTTCCTGGCCCCATGGCCTCTGGGGGCGGACTCGGGGAGTCCGTTTCCACCTACAGAGGAGGCCGAGATGGAAGGCGCGTCCGTGTTCCGGCGCGCCTTGCCTGGAGAGGGTGGAGAGGGAGATGTCCTCCCCGGAGAAGGGCCGCCTGGTCGGCCGGCGCAGGCGGGTCGCGGAGGTGTGCGAAAGCGTTCCCGTGACCCCGCCATACGCGACGATGGAGGAACACCATGGGGTTTTAGTCGGTGCGAGTCCGACATAACCCACCCTTGCCCCGCAGGGTGGGTATGCGCAGGCATTTCCCCATGTAAAAAAAAAAAAAAAAAAAAGGTTCCCCCGAAGGGTTCTCGCTTGTCGTAGCGGGGGCTTAGTAACCGTGGCTTGGTCACCCACGGTGAAGCTAAGAGGAACCCAAATGGCCGGCCTAAGGCGCTCTGAGGCCGGCCTGAGGAGGCCGCTCCGGGTGGGCTCGTAACGAGCTCGCCTCGGAAGCGTGTCGGCGGACTGCTGGGGCGGAAGTGGCGGAGCGAGGCCGCCTTCCCCGCCCTCAGTAGCCGAGGCGGAGTCGCGGAGGGAGAGGAGGCCGGTGTTGCGTTGCCGCTCTCCTATCCTCCGCGACTCAAGCGGGGGTCGCACCGCATGATGCGGCTGTGGTGGGGCCGCGGGGAAGAGGAGTGTCGGTGTTTCGTTGCCACTCTCCCTTCCTGGCCCCATGGCCTCTGGGGGCGGACTCGGGGAGTCCGTTTCCCACCTACAGAGGAGGCCGAGATGGAAGGCGCGTCCGTGTTCCGGCGCGCCTTGCAGGAGAGGGATGGAGAGGGGATGTCCTCCCCGAAGGAGGGCCGGCTTGCCGGCCAGCGCAGGCGGGTCGCGGAGGTGTGCGAAAGCGTTCCCGTGGCCCCGCCATACGCGACGATGGAGGAACACCATGGGGTTTTAGTCGGTGCGAGTCCGACATAACCCACCCTTGCCCCGCAGGGTGGGTATGCGCAGGCATTTCCCCATGTAAAAAAAAAAAAAGGTTAGGTTAGGTTAGGTTAGGTTCGGTTAGGTTACAACCCCCCCCCCCGAAGGGTTCTCGCTTTGTCGTAGCGGGGGGGCTTAGTAACCGTGGCTTGGTCACCCACGGTGAAGCTAAGAGGAACCCAAATGGCCGGCCTAAGGCGCTCTGAGGCCGGCCCGAGGAGGCCGCTCCGGGTGGGCTCGTAACGAGCTCGCCTCGGAAGCGTGTCGGTGGACTGCGGGGGGCGGAAGTGGCGGAGCGAGGCCGCCTTCCCCGCCCTCAGTAGCCGTGGCGGAGTCGCGGAGGGAGAGGAGTGTCGGTGTTGCGTTGCCGCTCTCCCTATCCTCCGCGACTCAAGCGGGGGTCGCACCGCATGATGCGGCTGTGGTGGGGCCGCGGGGGAAGAGGAGTGTCGGTGTTTCGTTGCCACTCTCCCTGTCCTCCGCGGCCGAACATCGGTCGGCGGTGGAGCCGCAGACCAGATCCGCCGCAGGGAGCTGGGTTGGCTTAGTGCTTTCCTGGCCCCCTTGGCCTCTGGGAGGCGGACTCGGGGGAGTCCGTTTTCCACCTACAAAGGAGGCCGAGATGGAAGGCGCGTCCGTGTTCCGGCGCGCCTTGCAGGAGAGGGATGGAGAGGGGATGTCCTCCCCGGAGAAGGGGCCGGTTTGCCGGCCAGCGCAGGCGGGTCGCGGAGGTGTGAAATTACGTAATTATAAAACTAAAAAAGAATGCTTAAAACTCTAATACACAAAGATATAGGGGTTAGATTAGGTTAGGTTAGTTAGGTTAGGTTAGGTTAGGTTACAAAATCAAGCGCAGGGGGTTGCGGTTGCGTTCCTAACGGAGATCCCGCGACCCTCGCGAGCGTTGGTGGCGACCACCGTGGGTTTTAGTCGGTGCGAGTCCGACATAACCCACCCTTGCCCCGCAGGGTGGGTATGCGTAGGCATTTCCCCACGAAAAAAAAAAAAAAGGGTAGGTTACAAAATAAACACAAAAACGAAGAAATGAAATTTTTTTACAAATGGAATAAAATTACGTAATTATGAAACTAAAATAATTGATTAGAACTAGACTAGAAATGGCCTAAATGCGGCGCAGGATGACTGTCTAACAATTACTCTAAACAAATGCTACAACAAAAAACCAATTTAGAATGCTTAAAACTCTAATACACAAAGATATAGGGGGTTAGGTTAGGTTAGGTTAGGTTAGGTTAGGGTAGGTTACAACCCCCCCGCCCCCCCGAAGGGTTCCCGCTTTGTCGTAGCGGGGGGGCTTAGTAACCGTGGTGTGGAGTTAACCACGGTGAAGCTAAGAGGAACCCAAATGGCCGGCCTAAGGCGTTCTAAGGCCGGCCCGAGGAGGTTACCCGGGCGGGCGGGAGCTGGGCCCGCCCTGGATGCGTGTCGGTGGGCTGCGGGGTGTGGATGGACGGAGTGAGGCCGTCTTACGCACCATCCGCAGCCGAGGCGGAGTCGGGGGAATGGGGTGGCGGTGCGGGGACTGTTAGCAGCGGTACCGCGCATCGTCGCCCCCACCCTCCGCATCCGAGACGGAGTCGCGGAGGGAGGGTAGTGTATCTCCCTATCCTCCGCGACTCAAGCGGGGTCGCACCGCTGATGCGGCCGTGGTGGGGCCGCGGGTTCAGTGGAGTGCTGGCTGATCCTGCCGCTCTCCCTGTCCTCCGCGGCCGAACATTGGTCGGCGGCGGAGCCTAACACCAGATCCGCCGCAGGGGCTGGGGCTTTCCTGGCCCCCATGGTCTTGGGCGGACTCGGGGAGTCCGCTTCCCACCTACAGAGGAGGCCGAGTTGGAGGGCGCGTCCGTGTTCCGGCGCGCCCTGCCTGGAGGGGTGGAGAGGGAGATGTCCTCCCCCGGAGAAGGGGCCGGTTTGCCGGCCAGCGCAGGCGGGGTCGCGGAGGTGTGCGAAAGCGTTCCCGTGGCCCCGCCATACGCGACGAAGGTGGAACACCATGGGGTTTTAGTCGGTGCGAGTCCGACATAACCCACCCTTGCCCCCGCAGGGGTGGGTATGCGTAGGCATTTCCCCATGTAAAAAAAAAAAAAAAAAAGGGTAGGTTACAAAATAAACACAAAAAACGAAGAAATGAAATTTTTTTTACAAATGGAATAAATTACGTAATTATGAAACTAAAAATAATTGATTAGAACTAGACTAGAAATGGCCTAAATGCGGCGCAGGATGACTGTCTAACAATT
The DNA here is from genome assembly GCA_029286865.1 of Teinopalpus imperialis. Taxonomy (NCBI): domain Eukaryota; kingdom Metazoa; phylum Arthropoda; class Insecta; order Lepidoptera; family Papilionidae; genus Teinopalpus; species Teinopalpus imperialis. The sequence goes on along the minus strand of JAGSMU010000129.1, from coordinate 97,588 downwards.
ACTCTAAACAAATGCTACAACAAAACCAATTTAGGAATGCTTAAAACCTCTAATACACAAAGATATAGAGTTAGGTTAGGTTAGGCTAGGTTAGGTTAGGTTAGGTTACAAAATCATCACAAAAAACGAAGAAATGAAATTTTTTTTACAAATGGAATAAAATTACGTAATTATGAAACTAAAAATAATTGATTAAAACTAGACTAGAAATGGCCTAAATGTGGCGCAGGATGACTGTCTAACAATTACTCTAAACAAATGCTACAACAAAAAACCAATTTAGAATGCTTAAAACTCTAATACACAAAGATATAGGGGGTTAGGTTAGGTAAGGTTAGGTTAGGTTAGGTTACAAAATCAGCACAAAAACGAAGAAATGAAATTTTTTACAAATGAATAAAATTACGTAATTATGAAACTAAAAATAATTGATTAGAACTAGATTCAGAAATGGCCTAAATGCGGCGCAGGATGACTGTCTAACAATTACTCTAACAAATGCTGGAGTAGGGTTAGGTTAGGTTAGGTTAGGTTAGGTTAGGTTACAAAATCAGCACAAAAACGAAGAAATGAAATTTTTACAAATGGAATAAAATTACGTAATTATGAAACTAAAAATAATTGATTAGAACTAGACTAGAAATGGCCTAAATGCGGCGCAGGATGACTGTCTAACAATTACTCTAAACAAATGCTACAACAAAAACCAATTTAGAATGCTTAAAACCTAATACACAAAGATATAGGGGTTAGGTTAGGTTATTAGGTTAGGTTAGGTTACAAAATCAGCACAAAAACGAAGAAATGAAATTTTTTTCAAATGGAATAAAATTACGTAATTATGAAACTAAAAATAATTGATTAGAACTAGATTCAGAAATGGCCTAAATGCGGCGCAGGATGACTGTCTAACAATTCACTCTAAACAAATGCTACAACAAAACCAATTTAGAATGCTTAAAACTCTAATACACAAAGATATAGGGGTTAGGTTAGGTTAGGTTAGGTTAGGTTAGGTTACAAACCCCCCCGAAGGGTTCCCGCTTTGTCGTAGCGGGGGGGCTTAGTAACCGTGGTGTGGAGTTAACCACGGTGAAGCTAAGAGGAACCCAAATGGCCGGCCTAAGGCGCTCTAAGGCCGGCCCGAGGAGGCCGCTCCGGGCGGGCTGGAGCTGGGCCCGCCCTGGATGCGTGTCGGTGGGCTGCGGGGTGCGGATGGACGGAGTGAGGCCGTCTTACGCACCATCCGCAGCCGAGGCGGAGTCGGGGGAATGGGGTGGCGGTGCGAGGTCTGTTAGCACCGGTACCGCGCATCGTCGCCCCCACCCTCCGCATCCGAGACGGAGTCGCGGAGGGAGGGTAGTGTATCTCCCTATCCTCCGCGACTCAAGCGGGGGTCGCACCGCTGATGCGGCCGTGGTGGGGCCGCGGGTTCAGTGGAGTGTGGTTGATCCTGCCGCTCTCCCTGTCCTCCGCGGCCGAACATTGGTTGGCGGCGGAGCCTAACACCAGATCCGCCGCAGGGGGCTGGGCTTTCCTGGCCCCCATGGCCTCTGGGGGGCGGACTCGGGGAGTCTGCTTCCCACCCACAGAGGTTGAGCTGGCGCGTCCGTGTTCCGGCGCGCCTTGCCAGAGAGAGGTGGAGAGGGGGATGTCCTCCCCTCGAAGGAGGGGCCGGCTTGCCGGCCAGCGCAGGCGGGGTCGCGGAGGTGTGCGAAAGCGTTCCCGTGGCCCCGTCATACGCGAAGAAGGTGGAACACCATGGGGTTTTAGTCGGTGCGAGTCCGACATAACTCCACCCTTGCCCCCGCAGGGGTGGGTATGCGTAGGCATTTCCCATGTAAAAAAAAAAAAAAAAAGGTTAGGTTACAAAATCAGCACAAAAACGAAGAAATGAAATTTTTTACAAATGGAATAAAATTACGTAATTATGAAACTAAAAATAATTGATTAGAACTAGACTGAAATGGCCTAAATGCGGCGCAGGATGACTGTCTAACAATTACTCTAAACAAATGCTACAACAAAAAACCAATTTAGAATGCTTAAAACTCTAATACACAAAGATATAGGGGGTTAGGTTAGGTTAGGTTAGGTTAGGTTGGGGTGCCACGTCAGAAAACCTCCTCGAGTGCCTGGTCGTTGAATTTCCCTTTGATACTATTGTATCCGGGGGAAAGGCAACGCCGGGACGGTGCACCCTGGGCACTGGTGATGATACGTTGTTGCCAGTGGCGAATGTTCTGACAGGGGGGGATAGCTGCTCTGCGTGTCCCTCTGATAAGCGGAGGGCACTGCGGAGTGAGGGGGTTGCATTTCCTCTTGATTTCCAAATCCGGAGGAAAGGCAACCGAACGATGGTGCGCATTGGGTACTGGTGACGATACGTCGTCCTCAGTGCCCAATGCGCGGGTGGAGGTTGCATTTCTCCTTGATCAAAGCATCCGGGGAAAGGCAACAAATGAAGGTGCATTGGGAACTGGTGGCGATACGTCGTTGGCAGTGCCTAATGCTCATAGTGGAGGGACGGGCTCGGTGTGCGTTTTACTGCCACCGGGCACTCAACCGTCGAGCGTTAGGAGGTTGCATTTCTCCTGATTTCTGAACGGGGGAAAGGCAACAAATGATGGTGGGTATTGGGAACTGGCGACGATATATCGTTTCCAGTGCCTAATGCTCATAGTGGAGGGACGGGCTCGGTGTGCGTTTTTACTGCCGCCGGGCACTCAACCGTCGAGCGTTAGGAGGCTGCATTTCTCCTGATCAAAGCATCCGGGGAAAGGCAACAAAATGAAGGTGTGCATTGGGAACTGGTGACGATACGTCGTCCTCAGTGCCCAATGTGCGGGTGGAGGTTGCTTTTCTCCTTGATTTCTGTATCCGGGGGAAAGGCAACAAAAAGAGGGTGTGCATTGGGAACTGGTGGCGATACGTCGCTCTCAGTGCCCAATGTGCGGGTGGAGGTTGCATTTCTCCTTGATCAAAGTATCCGGGGGAAAGGCAACAAAATGAGGGTGTGCATTGGGAACTGGTGGCGATACGTCGCTCTCAGTGCCCAATGCGCGGGTGGAGGTTGCATTTCTCCTTGATCAAAGTATCCGGGGGAAAGGCAACAAATGATGGTGGGTATTGGGAACTGCGACGATATATCGTTTCCAGTGCCTAATGCTCATAGTGGAGGACGGGCTCGGTGTGCACTCACACTGCCACCGGGCATTCAACCGTCCAACTGGGGAGTTACGTCGGCTTTCCCAGCGCCGTAACCCGTTGTACTTTCTTCAAGGACCCCAGCATTGACGATTATGGGGTACGTCGAAGTGCAGCGGAGCGGAGGGCTTGCCTTAACCGGCCGGCCCGCGAGGAGTAAACCTCTATAAAAATCAGACAGCGAAGTCTTGAAAACCTGTGGGTACCAGGCGACCCCACAGCAAGTAGCCTTGTCTCTGGAATAGGCGTCACCCGGAGACCGACATTTTATTTCGTCCTAACTCGTGGGAATAATTATGGAATTACCAAAAAACCAAGAGAGAGAAGGAGACTCAGCGAAAAGCGCTGAGTCTGTAATAGCAGTCGACGGTCCCTCAACATCTAGGGACCAGAGCCAGGAGGAAGATCGGTGTCTGCGGGACCAGTAGCCCCGGCACGGACAGGCGTGGACGCTTTGCGCGTCCAAGTACGCCTGTGAGTTTGGGCGGTGAGAGTGACGGCGGAAGATCCGATGCCTCGCTCAGGTCCGCAACCTCGGAGGTGTCCGCAAGGACAAGCAGGAAGAGGAGAGCCAAGCCTGCGACTGTCGTGGCTGACAAATTTCAGGCAGTCGCAGTCTCAGGCACGGACACGGAGGTGGTCGCTGACGAGGAGGATGGCATCTGGGATCCGACGGTGGCCCAAAGCCTGACGAGGGCTAAGGCTGGCCTTCCAAAACCCGCAGATCTGGAGCGGGAGATGGAGGCCAAGTCTACCACGGACCTGGATGCCTTCATCCGGTCGTCCTTGTTGGCGGTGGACAAGGTTGCCGACAAATCGGGCAACCTCAAGGGCTCATTCGTACACAGCTTGCGAATGGCGACCCGATTTGTGGAAGCGGCCACGTCAGAACTGGCACGAAGGGTGGCCCAGCCCCAACGTCGAGAGGCTCGAGCGGGAGAACGCCGAGCTTCGCTCGCACTGGCCGAGCTCTCGACGAAGGTGGGAGGCTTTCGGAGGAGCTCGGCGCTCTCCGGATAAGAGGGGAACCTCAGGCAGCCATGCCTCCTCCTCAGCAGTCCCCAGCGCCTGAGACTAAGAACGCAGAGGAAGGGCTGATGGAGCGCTTGGGAGCGCTCGTAGAGGCAAGATTGGCGGCCTTCGAGGCAAAAATCTTTCCGGAGAGGGCAACCCGGCCTCCCTTAGGAGTGCGGCCCCGGAAACCTTCCGCGAGTGTAGTGCAGTCGCTGCCATTAAATCCGCAGCCGGTGCAGGAGGCACCGTCGCACTCGCGGAAGTCCAAGAAGAAGGGGAAGAAGCCCTTCCACCCTCCAGTGGCCGAGTTGCCTCCAGTGGCGACTACGACGACGCGGCCACTATTGATGACGGAAGTGCCCGCAAGCACGTCATGGGCACAGGTAGCCAAAAAGGCAAAAAAGCCCAAGGCCCAGCAGCCAGTGGCGCCTGTTACACCCAAGGGCAAAACAAAGGGTCCAAGGCCCAAACGCATCCCGTCCTCGGCTGCCGTGACGGTTACGCTGCCGACTGGCTCCTCCATTAATTATGCGAAAGTAATGGAGGTGGCCAAGTCGAAGATCAGGCTGGCGGATATCGGCATCGAAACTGTTCGCCAAAAACGGGCTGTGACCGGTGGTCTTCTGTTGGAGATCATGGTCCCGAGTGCAGCTCGAAGGCGGACGGTCTCGCGGCAAAATGCGTGAGGTCCTTTCCGAGATGGATGTCCGAATTAGCCGCCCGGTTAAGCCGGACGACATTCGCGTGAAGGACCTCGACGATGCCGTCAGCCCGAGCGAGGTCGCGGCGGCTGTGGCTAAGGCTGAGGATGTTCGGTGGACGACGTTAAGGTTGAGAGGTCCACCGAACACCCATGCGTTTGGGCACGTGCTGGGTACGGTGCCCGCAGCAGCGGTGCACAAGTTGGTGACCGCCGGACGCGTATGCGGGCTGGGATCTGCTCGGGTAGAGCTGTTGAACCCAGGCCCATGCACCGCTTCCGGTGCCTGGAAAAAGGACACGTGGGCAGTAGGTGTCCTAATCAGGTGAACCGGAGTACGCGCTGCTACGCTTGTGCGGAGACCGGGCACAGGGCTAAGGAGTGCAGAGCAACTGCACTCAAATGTCCACTGTGCTCGGACCTGGGGCTGCCCTCTAACCATCGTCTGGGTAAGAGGTGCGCCCCACCACAGAAGAGAGGTAGGAAGGACAAGGAGAGTCCTCCTGCCTCCACAAGCGTGGCAGTCCCGGCGGCACCAGCCGCAACCCCGAGCACTAGCTCGGCATGGAGGTGGCTTAGGCTGTTCACACCCTCAAGGTCCTCCAGAGTAACTCACCACCGCCGCAATGCTCAGCATTTGTTTATGCAGACCATTGCGGAGTGGGGGTTGCTCTGGCAGTAGTGGCGGAGCCCTATGCCGTGCCGGACCACCCTCGCTGGTTCGGTGATGAGCTGGGTTCCGTGGCGATCTACTGGGGTGGAGAGGGTGTCCCACCCTGTTCCCTATTGGGAAGGGGTCAGGGCTTCGTTGCAGTGCAATGGGGCACCCTGGCCATAGTTGGCTGCTACGTCTCTCCCGCGAGGTCACTCGCCGACTACGAGCTGTACCTGGACGAGGTGGCACTCTGCGTTCGCAGGTGCCTCCTCGTCCGTCGATTGTCCTGGGAGACTTCAACGCCCACTCCAGGGCGTGGGGAATCCCAGCGACAGTCCGAAGGGAGAGACGGTGATGGAATGGGCGGCTGGATTGACCTCCGATTGGCAAATCGGGGGTCCGTAAGCACGTGCGTGCGGTGGCAGGGGGAGTCGGTCGTGGATCTTACATGGGCGACTCCCGCTGCGATGCGCATGTTGTCGGGCTGGCGGGTTGCAGAGGAGGTGGTCACGTTATCCGACCACCGCCATATTTTATTCGATCTTGCAATCCGCCGCCCCGACGCTGACACCAGCCGCCGAGAAGGCAGTCACACGCGACGTTGGTGTCTCAAGCGGCTAGACCGAGACTTGCTCGGGGCCGCCGCCAACGTTGCAATATGGCCAGAAAGCGCCGAAGAGGTTCCGTCCGATCCGGAAGTGGAAGCGAACTAGTTCCGGGACACGATGACGCGTATTTGTGACGCGTCGATGCCCCGGACTGATCGCCCCAAGCGCGGGGCGGTGTACTGGTGGTCGGCAGAGATCGCGAAGCTGCGAGCGATCTGTTTGCGGAGCCGCCGCCAGTACACCAGAGCCCGAAGGAAGCGAAGGCGAGCTCCGAGTGAGGAGATAGCCAGACTCTACGAGGTGTATCGAGCGGCCACGAAGGCGTTGCAGGCAGGCGTCTGCAACGCCAGGTCTCGGTCCTGAGAGAGCTCCTGGAGGGACTCGACGAGGATCCGTGGGGGCGTCCGTACAGGATGGTGCTAGGAAAGCTCCGTCCTTGGACGCCCCCGGTGACGGAAACTCGATCCGGCCCTCTTGGGAAGAGTGATTAGCTCGCTCTTTCCGGAGGGTCGGTCAAGTCCTCGGTCTACCCCCAATCTTCGTGTCATTGGTGTGACGAAATGGGGTGACCGCACAGGAGCTGGACCGAGCCGTGCCGCTTGAGAGGCAGGAACACCGCGCCGGGACCCGACGGAATTCCCGGCCGGGTCTGGGTGTTGAGTCTGGCTACCCTCGGGAACAGGCTGAGGCAGCTGTTCACCAGCTGCCTCCGTAACTCCTCGTTCCCTTAGGCTCCGGAAGGAGGCCCGACTGGTCCTCTTGAAGAAGGCAGACAGAGTCGCAGATTCTCCCTCTGCGTACCGTCCCATATGCCTGTTGGACGAGGCTGGCAAGTTATTCGAGAGAATTCTTGCCGCCCGTCTCAACGGGCATCTGTCGCGTGTCGGTCCCGATCTCGCCGAAAACCAGTTCGGTTTCCGACGGGAGCGTTCCACCATCGACGCGGTTCTGCGCGTCCGCTCCTGTCGGAGCAGGCTGTGTCCTGGCGGCGTGGCGTTGGCGATAAATATTGATATCGTCAACGCCTTTAATTCCTGCCCTGGGACGCGATAAGGGGGACTTGTACACCATGGTGTTCCCCCCTACCTGCACGGCGTGATCGCGGACTACTTGCGCGACAGGTACATCTTGTACGTGGACCGAGACGGTACGAGGATCCGGAGGGAGATCCAGTGTGGGGTTCCACAGGGGTCGGTTTTGGGCCCGTTACTGTGGAATCTCGCCTACGACTCTGTTCTGCGAGTCGAGCTCCCCGCTGGCGTATATGTCGTTCGTTACGCTGACGACACGTTGGTGGTCGCCAGTGGGGACTCCTTCGAGAGGGCCAAGGAGCTCGCCGAGCTTGGGGCGGAAATCGTCGTCGCCAAAGTCCACGAGTTGGGACTGGAGGTAGCGCCTCACAAGACCGAGGCGCTATGGTTCCACAAACTGCCGCGGAGCAGGAACCACCCGACTCGTGCGTCCGAGTAGGTGGGTCTGAAGTCAGAGTGGGCGGTACATGAAGTACCTGGGCCTCACTCTGACAGTCGCTGGGGCTTCGAAGAGCATTTCGAGCGCCTGGTCCCCCGGATCGAGAGGGTAGCGGGTGCTATGCACAGACTGCTGCCCAATCTCGGGGGACCGAGGGAGGAAGTTCGCCGCCTCTATGCCGGGGTCGTACGATCCGTAGCCCTGTACGGGCGCCCGTCTGGCGAAGAGGTTGACATCCGACGCTGTAGGACTAAGATCTACAGCGTCCAGCGTAGGATGGCCATACGGGTCGTACGAGGATACCGGACGGTATCGTTTGAGGCGGCGACAATCCTGGCTCGCTTTCCACCTCTTGATATACTGGCGGACATGGACGCGAGGGTGTATCACCGAATTCGCGTCCTACGCCAGAGCGGTGGTGGCGAGCCAGAAGAGGCGCTCGAGGCGGTAAAACGGCAGGAACGACGTATCGCATTCGCGACGTGGCGCGCAAGGCTCCGCGAGGAGCACTATGCGCGCAAACGCGTCGTCGGAGCATTCCTGCCGGTCTTCGAAGCCTGGATGCAGCGACGAGGAGGAAGACTCACCTACAGACTTACGCAGGTGATCACCGGGCACGGTTGCTTCGGTGATTACCTGTAAGATCGGTCGCGAGGCGACGGCGAATTGCTTCCACTGTGGCGGCAACGACCAAGACTCCGCATCGCACACGCTCGCCGCATGCCCGGCATGGGAAGCCGAGCGGCGGGTCTTGGTCGGTCACATCGGACGGAACCTGTCCCTGCCAGCAGTCGTGTCGGCGATGCTGCGCGGGGAATCGGCGTGGAGGGCCGTAGCCTCCTTCTGCGAGACCGTAATGGTCCGGAAAGGAGGCTGCCGAGCGGGATAGAGAGGACCGATCCTGCTCGAAGACGGGGCCGACGCGGCGCTCGCGCGCCTCGTCACGGCCCTCCCGGTGATCCCCTACCGTAAACGGGGCCCTACGGGTCGCTGACGATCGGAGTGGGGGCCTGACCGTCCAGTAATAGCGACCCCGAGGAGGACGACGGCACGACGTGGTACCGTGTCGTCGTGATAGTTCCGCGAGGGTTCTGGGGGTGCGATCTTCTCCCCGGGACGGGCTATCCCAGCGAAGCGCAGGGGGGTTGCGGTTGCGTTCCTTACGGAGATCCCGCGACCCTTCGCGAGCGTTGGTGGCGGCTACCATGGGGTTTTAGTCGGTGCGAGTCCGACATAACCCATCCTTGCCCCGCAGGGTGGGTATGCGTAGGCATTTCCCCATGTAAAAAAAAAAAAAAAAAAAAGGTTAGTTAGGTTAGGTTCGGTTACAAAATCAGCAATAAAAACGAAGAAATGAAATTTTTACAAATGGAATAAAATTACGTAATTATGAAACTAAAAATAATTGATTAGAACTAGACTAGAAATGGCCTAAATGCGGCGCAGGATGACTGTCTAACAATTACTCTAAACAAATGCTACAACAAAACCAATTTAGAATGCTTAAAACTCTAATACACAAAGATATAGGGGTTAGGTTAGGCTAGGTTAGGTTAGGTTCGGTTACAAAATCAGCACAAAAACGAAGAAATGAAATTTTTACAAATGGAATAAAATTACGTAATTATGAAACTAAAAATAATTGATTAGAACTAGACTAGAAATGGCCTAAATGCGGCGCAGGATGACTGTCTAACAATTACTCTAAACAAATGCTACAACAAAACCAATTTAGAATGCTTAAAACTCTAATACACAAAGATATAGGGGTTAGGTTAGGTTAGGTTAGGTTAGGTTAGGTTACAAAATCAGCACAAAAACGAAGAAATGAAATTTTTACAAATGGAATAAAATTACGTAATTATGAAACTAAAAATAATTGATTAGAACTAGACTAGAAATGGCTAAATGCGGCGCAGGATGACTGTCTAACAATTACTCTAAACAAATGCTACAACAAAACCAATTTAGAATGCTTAAAACTCTAATACACAAAGATATAGGGGTTAGGTTAGGCTAGGTTAGGTTAGGTTAGGTTACAAAATCAGCACAAAAACGAAGAAATGAAATTTTTACAAATGGAATAAAATTACGTAATTATGAAACTAAAAATAATTGATTAGAACTAGACTAGAAATGGCCTAAATGCGGCGCAGGATGACTGTCTAACACCACTCTAAACAAATGCTACAACAAAACCAATTTAGAATGCTTAAAACTCTAATACACAAAGATATAGGGGTTAGGTTAGGTTAGGTTAGGCTAGGTTAGGTTACAACCCCCGAAGGGTTCTCGCTTTGTCGTAGCGGGGGCTTAGTAACCGTGGCTTGGTCACCCACGGTGAAGCTAAGAGGAACCCAAATGGCCGGCCTAAGGCGCTCTGAGGCCGGCCTGAGGTGGCTGCCCGGGTGGGCTCTTTATGAGCCAACCTAGGATGCGTGTCGGTGGACTGCTGGGGGCGGATGTGGCGGAGCTGAGGCCGTCTTCCCGCCCTCAGTAGCCGAGGCGGAGTCGCGGAGGGAGAGGAGTGTCGGTGTTTCGTTGCCGCTCTCCCTATCCTCCGCGACTCAAGCGGGGGTCGCACCGCATGATGCGGCTGTGGTGGGGCCGCGGGGGAAGAGGAGTGTCGGTGTTTCGTTGCCGCTCTCCCTGTCCTCCGCGGCCGAACATCGGTCGGCGGTGGAGCCGCAGACCAGATCCGCCGCAGGGGGCTGGGCTTTCCTGGCCCCCATGGCCTCTGGGGGCGGACTCGGGGGAGTCCGCTTCCCACCAACAGAGGAGGCCGAGGTGGAAGGCGCGTCCGTGTTCCGGCGCGCCTTGCCGGAGAGGGGTGGGGAGGGGGATGTCCTCCCCCCGAAGGAGGGGCCGGCTTGCCGGCCAGCGCAGGCGGGGTCGCGGAGGTGTGCGAAAGCGTTCCCGTGGCCCCGTCATACGCGACGAAGGTGGAACACCATGGGGTTTTAGTCGGTGCGAGTCCGACATAACCCATCCTTGCCCCCGCAGGGGTGGGTATGCGTAGGCATTTCCCCATGTAAAAAAAAAAAAAGGTTAGGTTAGGTTAGGTTACAAAATCAGCAATAAAAACGAAGAAATGAAATTTTTACAAATGGAATAAAATTACGTAATTATGAAACTAAAAATAATTGATTAGAACTAGACTAGAAATGGCCTAAATGCGGCGCAGGATGACTGTCTAACAATTACTCTAAACAAATGCTGCAACAAAAACCAATTTAGAATGCTTAAAACTCTAATACACAAAGATATAGGGGTTAGGTTAGGTTAGGTTAGGTTAGTTAGGTTAGGTTACAAAATCAGCACAAAAACGAAGAAATGAAATTTTTTACAAATGGAATAAAATTACGTAATTATGAAACTAAAAATAATTGATTAGAACTAGACTAGAAATGGCCTAAATGCGGCAGGATGACTGTCTAACAATTACTCTAAACAAATGCTACAACAAAAACCAATTTAGAATGCTTAAAACTCTAATACACAAAGATATAGGGGTTAGGTTAGGTTAAGGTTAGGTTAGGTTAGGTTACAAAATCAGCACAAAAACGAAGAAATGAAATTTTTTTACAAATGGAATAAAATTACGTAATTATGAAACTAAAAATAATTGATTAGAACTAGACTAGAAATGGCCTAAATGCGGCGCAGGATGACTGTCTAACAATTACTCTAAACAAATGCTACAACAAAAAACCAATTTAGAATGCTTAAAACTCTAATACACAAAGATATAGGGGTTAGGTTAGGTTAGGTTACAACCCCCGAAGGGTTCTCGCTTTGTCGTAGCGGGGGCTTAGTAACCGTGGTGTGGAGTTAACCACGGTGAAGCTAAGAGGAACCCAAATGGCCGGCCTAAGGCGCTCTAAGGCCGGCCCGAGGAGGCCGCTCCGGGTGGGCTGGAGCTGGGCCCACCCTGGATGCGTGTCGGTGGACTGCTGGGGCGGATGTGGCGGAGCGAGGCCGCCTTCCCCGCCCTCAGTAGCCGAGGCGGAGTCGCGGAGGGAGAGGAGGTCGGTGTTTCGTTGCCGCTCTCCTATCCTCCGCGACTCAAGCGGGGTCGCACCGCATGATGCGGCTGTGGTGGGGCCGCGGGGAAGAGGAGTGTCGGTGTTGCGTTGCCGCTCTCCTATCCTCCGCGACTCAAGCGGGGTCGCACCGCATGATGCGGCTGTGGTGGGGCCGCGGGGAAGAGGAGTGTCGGTGTTTCGTTGCCGCTCCCTCTGTCCTCCGCGGCCGAACATCGGTCAGCGGTGGAGCCGCAGACCAGATCCGCCGCAGGGGGCTGGGCTTTCCTGGCCCCCATGGCCTCTGGGGGGCGGACTCGGGGGAGTCCGCTTCCCACCAACAGAGGAGGCCGAGGTGGAAGGCGCGTCCGTGTTCCGGCGCGCCTTGCCGGAGAGGGGTGGGAGGGGGATGTCCTCCCGAAGGAGGGGCCGGCTTGCCGGCCAGCGCAGGCGGGGTCGCGGAGGTGTGCGAAAGCGTTCCCGTGGCCCCGTCATACGCGACGAAGGTGGAACACCATGGGGTTTTAGTCGGTGCGAGTCCGACATAACCTGTTCTTGCCCCAGGTGGGTATGCGTAGGCATTTCCCATGTAAAAAAAAAAAAAGGTTAGGTTACAAAATCAGCACAAAAACGAAGAAATGAAATTTTTTACAAATGGAATAAAATTACGTAATTATGAAACTAAAAATAATTGATTAGAACTAGACTAGAAATGGCCTAAATGCGGCGCAGGATGACTGTCTAACAATTACTCTAAACAAATGCTACAACAAAACCAATTTAGAATGCTTAAAACTCTAATACACAAAGATATAGGGGGTTAGGTTAGGTTAGGTTAGGTTAGGTTAGGTTAGGTTAGGTTACAAAATCAGCACAAAAAACGAAGAAATGAAATTTTTTTACAAATGGAATAAAATTACGTAATTATGAAACTAAAAATAATTGATTAGAACTAGACTAGAAATGGCCTAAATGCGGCGCAGGATGACTGTCTAACAATTACTCTAAACAAATGCTACAACAAAAACCAATTTAGAATGCTTAAAACTCTAATACACAAAGATATAGGGGTTAGGTTAGGTTAGGTTAGAGTTAGGTTAGGTTACAAAATCAGCACAAAAACGAAGAAATGAAATTTTTTTACAAATGGAATAAAATTACGTAATTATGAAACTAAAAATAATTGATTAGAACTAGACTAGAAATGGCTAAATGCGGCGCAGGATGACTGTCTAACAATTACTCTAAACAAATGCTACAACAAAAACCAATTTAGAATGCTTAAAACTCTAATACACAAAGATATAGGGGTTAGGTTAGGTTAGGTTCCCCCGACCCCCGAAGGGTTCTCGCTTTGTCGTAGCGGGGGCTTAGTAACCGTGGTGTGGAGTTAACCACGGTGAAGCTAAGAGGAACCCAAATGGCCGGCCTAAGGCGCTCTGAGGCCGGCCTGAGGAGGCCGTCTTACGCACCATCCGCAGCCGAGGCGGAGTCGCGGAGGGAGAGGAGTGTCGGTGTTGCGTTGCCGCTCTCCTATCCTCCGCGACTCAAGCGGGGGTCGCACCGCATGATGCGGCTGTGGTGGGGCCGCGGGGGAAGAGGAGTGTCGGTGTTTCGTTGCCACTCTCCCTGTCCTCCGCGGCCGAACATCGGTCGGCGGTGGAGCCGCAGACCAGATCCGCCGCAGGGAGCTGGGTTGGCTTAGTGCTTTCCTGGCCCCCTTGGCCTCTGGGAGGCGGACTCGGGGGAGTCCGTTTTCCACCTACAAAGGAGGCCGAGATGGAAGGCGCGTCCGTGTTCCGGCGCGCCTTGCAGGAGAGGGATGGAGAGGGGGATGTCCTCCCCCCGAAGGAGGGGCCGGCTTGCCGGCCAGCGCAGGCGGGGTCGCGGAGGTGTGCGAAAGCGTTCCCGTGGCCCCGCCATACGCGACGAAGGTGGAACACCATGGGGTTTTAGTCGGTGCGAGTCCGACATAACTCCACCCTTGCCCCCGCAGGGGTGGGTATGCGTAGGCATTTCCCCATGTAAAAAAAAAAAAAGGTTAGGTTAGGTTAGGTTCGGTTAGGTTACAACCCCCCCCCCCGAAGGGTTCTCGCTTTGTCGTAGCGGGGGGGCTTAGTAACCGTGGCTTGGTCACCCACGGTGAAGCTAAGAGGAACCCAAATGGCCGGCCTAAGGCGCTCTGAGGCCGGCGGGCTTCCCTTTCCGGGTGGGCTCGTAACGAGCTCGCCTCGGAAGCGTGTCGGTGGACTGCGGGGGGCGGAAGTGGCGGAGCGAGGCCGCCTTCCCCGCCCTCAGTAGCCGTGGCGGAGTCGCGGAGGGAGAGGAGTGTCGGTGTTGCGTTGCCGCTCTCCCTATCCTCCGCGACTCAAGCGGGGTCGCACCGCATGATGCGGCTGTGGTGGGGCCGCGGGGAAGAGGAGTGTCGGTGTTTCGTTGCCACTCTCCCTGTCCTCCGCGGCCGAACATTGGTCGGCGGCGGAGCCTAACACCAGATCCGCCGCAGGGGCTGGGGCTTTCCTGGCCCCTTGGCCTCTGGGAGGCGGACTCGGGGAGTCCGCTTCCCACCTACAGAGGAGGCCGAGATGGAAGGCGCGTCCGTGTTCCGGCGCGCCCTGCCTGGAGGGTGGAGAGGAGATGTCCTCCCGGAGAAGGGGCCGGTTTGCCGGCCAGCGCAGGCGGGGTCGCGGAGGTGTGAAATTACGTAATTATAAAACTAAAAAGAATGCTTAAAACTCTAATACACAAAGATATAGGGGGTTAGATTAGGTTAGGTTAGGTTAGGTTAGGTTAGGTTACAAAATCAGCACAAAAACAGAAGAAATGAAATTTTTTACAAATGGAATAAAATTACGTAATTATGGAAACTAAAAAAATTTGATTAGAACTAGACTAGAAATGGCCTAAATGCGGCGCAGGATGACTGTCTAACAATTACTCTAAACAAATGCTACAACAAAAAACCAATTTAGAATGCTTAAAACTCTAATACACAAAGATATAGGGGGTTAGGTTAGGTTAGGTTAGGGTAGGTTACAACCCCCCCGAAGGGTTCCCGCTCCCCCCCGAAGGGTTCCCGCTTTGTCGTAGCGGGGGGGCTTAGTAACCGTGGTGTGGAGTTAACCACGGTGAAGCTAAGAGGAACCCAAATGGCCGGCCTAAGGCGTTCTAAGGCCGGCCCGAGGAGGCCGCTCCGGGCGGGCGGGAGCTGGGCCCGCCCTGGATGCGTGTCGGTGGGCTGCGGGGTGTGGATGGACGGAGTGAGGCCGTCTTACGCACCATCCGCAGCCGAGGCGGAGTCGGGGGAATGGGGTGGCGGTGCGGGGACTGTTAGCAGCGGTACCGCGCATCGTCGCCCCCACCCTCCGCATCTGAGACGGAGTCGCGGAGGAGGGTAGTGTATCTCCTATCCTCCGCGACTCAAGCGGGGTCGCACCGCTGATGCGGCCGTGGTGGGGCCGCGGGTTCAGTGGAGTGCTGGTTGATCCTGCCGCTCTCCCTGTCCTCCGCGGCCGAACATTGGTCGGCGGCGGAGCCTAACACCAGATCCGCCGCAGGGGCTGGGGCTTTCCTGGCCCCTTGGCCTCTGGGGGCGGACTCGGGGAGTCCGCTTCCCACCTGAAGAGCCGAGTTGGAGGGCGCGTCCGTGTTCCGGCGCGCCCTGCCTGGAGGGTGGAGAGGGAGATGTCCTCCCCGGAGAAGGGCTCGGTTGCCGGCCAGCGCGAAACGGGGTCGCGGAGGTGTGCGAAAGCGTTCCCGTGGCCCCGCCATACGCGACGAAGGTGGAACACCATGGGTTTTAGTCGGTGCAGGTCAGGCCTTAACCACCTTGCCCCACCAGTGGGTATGCAGCGGCATTTCCCCATGTAAAAAAAAAAAAAAAAAAAAGGGTAGGTTACAAAATAAACACAAAAACGAAGAAATGAAATTTTTTTACAAATGGAATAAAATTACGTAATTATGAAACTAAAAATAATTGATTAGAACTAGACTAGAAATGGCCTAAATGCGGCGCAGCAGGATGACTGTCTAACAATTACTCTAAACAAATGCTACAACAAAACCAATTTAGGAATGCTTAAAACTCTAATACACAAAGATATAGGGGTTAGTTAGGTTAGGTTAGGTTAGGTTAGGTTACAAAATCAGCACAAAAACGAAGAAATGAAATTTTTTACAAATGGAATAAAATTACGTAATTATGAAACTAAAAATAATTGATTAAAACTAGACTAGAAATGGCTAAATGCGGCGCAGGATGACTGTCTAACAATTACTCTAAACAAATGCTACAACAAAACCAATTTAGAATGCTTAAAACTCTAATACAAAGATATAGGGGTTAGGTTAGGTAAGGTTAGGTTAGGTTGAGTTACAAAATCAGCACAAAAACGAAGAAATGAAATTTTTTTACAAATGGAATAAAATTACGTAATTATGAAACTAAAAATAATTGATTAGAACTAGACTAGAAATGGCCTAAATGCGGCGCAGGATGACTGTCTAACAATTACTCTAAACAAATGCTACAACAAAACCAATTTAGAATGCTTAAAACTCTAATACACAAAGATATAGGGGTTAGGTTAGTTAGGTTAGGTAAGGTTAGGTTAGGTTAGGTTACAAAATCAGCACAAAAACAGAAGAAATGAAATTTTTTTGCAAATGGAATAAAGTACGTAATTATGAAACTAAAAATAATTGATTAGAACTAGACTAGAAATGGCTAAATGCGGCGCAGGATGACTGTCTAACAATTACTCTAAACAAATGCTACAACAAAACCAATTTAGAATGCTTAAAACTCTAATACACAAAGATATAGGGGTTAGATTAGGTTAGGTTAAGGTTAGGTTAGGTTAGGTTACAAAATCAGCACAAAAACGAAGAAATGAAATTTTTTACAAATGGAATAAAATTACGTAATTATGAAACTAAAAATAATTGATTAGAACTAGACTAGAAATGGCCTAAATGCGGCGCAGGATGACTGTCTAACAATTACTCTAAACAAATGCTACAACAAAAACCAATTTAGAGATGCTTAAAACTCTAATACACAAAGATATAGGGAGTTAGGTTAGAGTTAGGTTAGGTTAGGTTAGGTTACAAAATCAGCACAAAAAACAGAAGAAATGAAATTTTTTTACAAATGGAATAAAATTACGCAATAATGAAACAAAAAATAATAGATTATAACTAGACTAGAAATGGCCTAAATGCGGCGCAGGATGACTGTCTAACAATTACCTAAACAAATGCTACAACAAAAACCAATTTAGAATGCTTAAAACTCTAATACACAAAGATATAGGGGGTTAGGTTAGGTAAGGTTAGGTTAGGTTAGGTTACAAAATCAGCACAAAAAACGAAGAAATTAAATTTTTTTTACAAATGGAATAAAATTACGTAATTATGAAACTAAAAATAATTGATTAGAACTAGACTGAAATGGCCTAAATGCGGCTGGGATGACTGTCTAACAATTACTCTAAACAAATGCTACAACAAAAACCAATTTAGAGATGCTTAAAACTCTAATACACAAAGATATAGGGGGTTAGGTTAGGTTAGGTTAGGTTAGGTTAGGGTAGGTTACAAAATAAACACAAAAAACGAAGAAATGAAATTTTTTTACAAATGGAATAAAATTACGTAATTATGAAACTAAAAATAATTGATTAAAACTAGACTAGAAATGGCCTAAATGCGGCTGGGATGACTGTCCAACAATTACTCTAAACAAATGCTACAACAAAAACCAATTTAGAATGCTTAAAACTCTAATACACTAAGATATAGGGGTTAGGTTAGGTTAGAGTTAGAGTTAGGTTAGGTTACAAAATCAGCACAAAAAACAGAGAAATGAAATTTTTTACAAATGGAATAAAATTACGTAATTATGAAACTAAAAAATAATTGATTAGAACTAGACTAGAAATGGCCTAAATGCGGCGCAGGATGACTGTCTAACAATTACTCTAAACAAATGCTACAACAAAAACCAATTTAGAATGCTTAAAACTCTAATACACAAAGATATAGGGGTTAGGTTAGGTTGGGATTAGGTTAGGTTAGGTTAGGTTACAAAATCAGCACAAAAAACAGAAGAAATGAAATTTTTTTACAAATGGAATAAAATTACGTAATTATGAAACTAAAAATAATTGATTAAAACTAGACTAGAAATGGCTAAATGCGGCGCAGGATGACTGTCAACAATTACTCTAAACAAATGCTACAACAAAAACCAATTTAGAATGCTTAAAACTCCTAATACACAAAGATATAGGGGTTAGAGTTAGGTTAGGTTAGGTTAGGTTACAAAATCAGCACAAAAAACAGAAGAAATGAAATTTTTTTTACAAATGGAATAAAATTACGTAATTATGGAAACTAAAAATAATTGATTAGAACTAGACTAGAAATGGCCTAAATGCGGCGCAGGATGACTGTCTAACAATTACTCTAAACAAATGCTACAACAAAAAACCAATTTAGAGATGCTTAAAACTCTAATACACAAAGATATAGGGGTTAGGTTAGGTTAGAGTTAGGTTAGAGTTAGGTTAGGTTACAAAATCCAGCACAAAAACGAAGAAATGAAATTTTTTACAAATGGAATAAAATTACGTAATTATGAAACTAAAAATAATTGATTAGAACTAGACTAGAAATGGCCTAAATGCAGCATAGGATGACTGTCTAACAATTACTCTAAACAAATGCTACAACAAAAACCAATTTAGAGATGCTTAAAACTCTAATACACAAAGATATAGGGGTTAGGTTAGGTTAGGTTAGAGTTAGGTTAGGTTAGAGTTAGGTTAGGTTACAAAATCAGCACAAAAACAGAGAAATGAAATTTTTTTACAAATGGAATAAAATTACGTAATTATGAAACTAAAAATAATTGATTAGAACTAGACTAGAAATGGCCTAAATGCGGCACCCAGGATGACTGTCTAACAATTACTCTAAACAAATGCTACAACAAAAAACCAATTTAGAATGCTTAAAACTCTAATACACAAAGATATAGGGGGTTAGATTAGGTTAGGTTAGGTTAGGTTAGGTTACAAAATCAGCACAAAAACAGAGAAATGAAATTTTTTTTTTTTTTACAAATGGAATAAAATTACGTAATTATGAAACTAAAAATAATTGATTAGAACTAGACTAGAAATGGCCTAAATGCAGCAGGATGACTGTCTAACAATTACTCTAAACAAATGCTACAACAAAAACCAATTTAGAATGCTTAAAACTCTAATACACACAAAGATATAGGGGTTAGATTAGGTTAGGTTAGGTTGGGTTACAAAATCAGCACAAAAAAAGAAGAAATGAAATTTTTTTTACAAATGGAATAAAATTACGTAATTATGAAACTAAAAATAATTGATTAGAACTAGACTAGAAATGGCCTAAATGCGGCGCAGGATGACTGTCTAACAATTACTCTAAACAAATGCTACAACAAAAACCAATTTAGAATGCTTAAAACTCTAATACACAAAGAGATATAGGGGTTAGATTAGGTTAGGTTAGGTTGAGTTAGGTTAGGTTACAAAATCAGCACAAAAACGAAGAAATGAAATTTTTTTTTTTTTTTTACAAATGGAATAAAATTACGTAATTATGAAACTAAAAATAATTGATTAGAACTAGACTGAAATGGCCTAAATGCGGCGCAGGATGACTGTCTAACAATTACCTAAACAAATGCTACAACAAAAACCAATTTAGAATGCTTAAAACTCTAATACACACAAAAGATATAGGGGTTAGGTTAGGTTAGGTTAGGTTAGAGTTAGGTTAGGTTACAAACCCCCGAAGGGTTCTCCTTTGTCATGTGGGGGGCTTAGTAACCGTGGCTTGGTCACCCACGGTGAAGCTAAGAGGAACCCAAATGGCCGGCCTAAGGCGCTCTGTGGCCGGCCCGAGGAACCGCTCGGGTGGGCTCGTAACGAGCTCGCCTCGGAAGCGTGTCGGTGGACTGCTGGGGGCGGAAGTGGCGGAGCGAGGCCGCCTTCCCCGCCCTCAGTAGCCGAGGCGGAGTCGCGGAGGGAGAGGAATGTCGGTATTGCGTTGCCGCTCTCCCTATCCTCCGCGACTCAAGCGGGGGTCGCACCGCATGATGCGGCTGTGGTGGGGCCGCGGGGGAAGAGGAGTGTCGGTGTTTCGTTGCCGCTCTCCCTGTCCTCCGCGGCCGAACATCGGTCGGCGGTGGAGCCGCAGACCAGATCCGCCGCAGGGGGCTGGGTTGGCTTAGTGCTTTCCTGGCCCCCATGGCCTCTGGGAGGCAGACTCGGGGGAGTCCGTTTCCCACCTACTGAGGAGGCCGAGATGGAAGGCGCGTCCGTGTTCCGGCGCGCCTTGCAGGAGAGGAGTGGAGAGGGGGATGTCCTCCCCCCGAAGGAGGGGCCTGCTTGCCGGCCAGCGCAGGCGGGGTCGCGGAGGTGTGCGAAAGCGTTCCCGTGGCCCTGCCAACATGCGACGAAGGTGGAACACCATGGGGTTTTAGTCGGTGCGAGTCCGACATAACTCCACCCTTGCCCCGCAGGGGTGGGTATGCGTAGGCATTTCCCATGTAAAAAAAAAAAAAGGTTAGGTTACAAAATCAGCACAAAAACAGAAGAAATGAAATTTTTTACAAATGGAATAAAATTACGTAATTATGAAACTAAAAATAATTGATTAAGAACTAGACTAGAAAAGGCCTAAATGCGGCGCAGGATGACTGTCTAACAATTACTCTAAACAAATGCTACAACAAAAACCAATTTAGAGATGCTTAAAACTCTAATACACAAAGATATAGGGGTTAGGTTAGGTTACAAAATCAGCACAAAAACGAAGAAATGAAATTTTTTACAAATGGAATAAAATTACGTAATTATGAAACTAAAAATAATTGATTAGAACTAGACTGAAATGGCCTAAATGCGGCGCAGGATGACTGTCTAACAATTACTCTAAACAAATGCTACAACAAAAACCAATTTAGAATGCTTAAAACTCTAATACACAAAGATATAGGGGGTTAGGTTAGGTTAGGTTAGGTTAGGTTAGGTTACAAAATCAGCACAAAAAACGAAGAAATGAATTTTTTTTTACAAATGGAATAAAATTACGTAATTATGAAACTAAAAATAATTGATTAGAACTAGACTAGAAATGGCCTAAATGCGGCGCAGGATGACTGTCTAACAATTACTCTAAACAAATGCTACAACAAAAAACCAATTTAGAATGCTTAAAACTCTAATACACAAAGATATAGGGGGTTAGGTTAGGTTAGGTTAGGTTAGGTTAGGTTACAAAATCAGCACAAAAAACGAAGAAATGAAATTTTTTTTACAAATGGAATAAAATTACGTAATTATGAAACTAAAAATAATTGATTAGAACTAGACTAGAAATGGCCTAAATGCGGCGCAGGATGACTGTCTAACAATTACTCTAAACAAATGCTACAACAAAAAACCAATTTAGAATGCTTAAAACTCTAATACACAAAAATATAGGGGGTTAGGTTAGGTTAGGTTAGGTTAGGTTGGGGTGCCACGTCAGAAAACCTCCTCGAGTGCTTGGTCGTTGAATTTCCCTTTGATACTATTGTATCCGGGGGAAAGGTAACGCCGGGCCGGTGCACCCTGGGCACTGGTGATG
Organism: Teinopalpus imperialis; assembly: GCA_029286865.1. NCBI lineage: Eukaryota > Metazoa > Arthropoda > Insecta > Lepidoptera > Papilionidae > Teinopalpus > Teinopalpus imperialis. The sequence continues at coordinate 76,237 of JAGSMU010000129.1, read as the reverse complement.
ATTCGTTGTTGCCAGTGGCGAATGTTCTGACAGGGGGGGATAGCTGCTCTGCGTGTCCCTCTGATAAGCGGAGGCACTGCAGGTGGCAGGGTTGCATTTCCTCTTGATTTCCAAATCCGGAGGAAAGGCAACCGAACGATGGTGCGCATTGGGAACTGGTGACGATACGTCGTTCTCAGTGCCAAATGCGCGAGTGGAGGTTGCATTTCCCCTTGATTTCTGTATCCGGGGGAAAGGCAACAAATGATGGTGGGTATTGGGAACTGGCGACGATATATCGTTTCCAGTGCCTAATGCTCATAGTGGAGGGACGGGCTCGGTGTGCACTAACACTGCCTCCGGGCACAACCGTCCAAAACTGGGGAGTTACGTCGGCTCCACCAGCGCGCCGTAACCCGTTGTACTCTCTTCAAAGACCCCATCTCTGACGATCATGGGGTACGTCGAGGTGCAGCGGAGCGGAGGGCTTGCCTTAATTGGTCGGCCCGCGAGAAGGAAAACTCTTTAAAACCAGACAGCGAAGTCTTAAAACCTGTGGGTACCAGGTGACCCCACAGTATATAGCCTTGTCCCCGGAAAGGCGTCACCCGGGATCGACCTTTTATTTCGTCCACACTCGTGGGATTTGTTATGGAAAATTCACAAAACGTAGTATGTGAGGAGGGTGACTCAGCGCAGAGTGAGTCTGTAATTGCAGTGGCCGGCCCATTAACATCTGGGGGCCAAAATAGCGGAGGAACAGCCGTGTCAAAGGGAACCAGCGGTCCCGGCACGAGACAGGCGGGGGGTTGTGCGCCCTACTACGCCTGCAAGTTTAGTCTGTGACAGCGATGGCGGAAGATCGGACGCATCGCTCACATCCGCCACTTCCGACGTGTCCGCAAGGACGAGGAAAAGGAGAAACCAAGCCTCCGATCGCGGCTGATAAGTTTCAGGCGGTCGCAGCCGAAGGCACGGACGTGGAGGTCGGCGACGATGATGGCATCTGGGACCCGACAGTGGCCCAGTCAACGACAAGGGCTAAGACTAGCCTTCCAAGACCCGAAGATATGGCAAGGATATGGAAGGCAAGTCAATGACGGACCTGGGTGCCTGCATCCGTGATAGCCTGCTGGCGGTGGACAAGGTTGCCGACAAGTCCGGCAACCTAAAAGGGTCGTTTGTCCACAGCCTGCGGATGGCAACAAGATTGGTCGAAGCGGCAACCTCGGAGCTGGCGCGGAGGTCTCGCAGCCCCTGAACATCGAGAAGCTCGAGCGCGAGAACGCGGAGCTGCGTTCACAGCTCGCAGAGCTCTCAACGAGGGTAGGGAGCCTGATGGAGGAGCTCAGCATACTCCGGAGGCAGGACGCAGCACTTGCGGATAGGGCACGTCCGTGCAATGCCGCCAAGACGCCAGTTCCTGCGCCGGCGGGCGGAGATTTCGAGAGACGGCTGATGGAGCGGATCGATGCGCTGATCGAGAGAAAGTTGGCGGCTTTTGGAGCGCAATCGCCCTTGACGTCCGCTCTGATTGGTCCTCCAATACAGGGTTCCTCCGTCAGTGCCGCAAAGAAGAAGTGCGGCAAAGGGAAGCGTGCCCAGCGTCAGCAGCCAGCTCCTGCCGCGCCTCCCGCAGCTCCAGGCGCAGCTCCGCGCCTGCAACGCCCAGTTCCCGCAAAGCCAGTGGAAACTGGCCGAGCTGCTCCGGCATCCCAAACATGGGCGGTAGTGGCCAGTCGCAAAACCAAGAGGGCGGCTGCCCTGGTTACTTCCGTAACGCAAGCAGCTGTAACCCGAAAGGTGCCGGCAAAGGAGGTGGCAAAAAAGCAGTCGGTGAAACCGGGAAGGTTGCCACGATCAGCGGCCATAACGGTAACCGTGCCGGAACACAGCCAGACTTTATACGCCGCAGTAATGGCTGCGGCGAAACAAAAATAAAGCTGGCAGACTGCGGCATCGACACTGTGCAGCCAAGGAGGGCAGTTACGGGTGCTTTGATACTGGAAGTATCCGGCCCCGACTGCGCCTCTAAGGCCGACGTGCTCGCCGCTAAAATGCGGGAGGCGCTAGCGGACATGGACGTGCACATAGCACGTCCTTTGGCTGTAGGTGAGTTGAGGGTGATGGACCTTGACGAGTCTGTCACTAACGGAGATCGCAGCAGCGGTGGCCGAAGCAGGAGGCTGTGCTGTCGCAGACGTTAGGTGGGCACAATCCATCGCACACCCTCGCGTCTGGGTTCGGCGTGGGTGCGGTGTCCTCTGGGCACCGTACGGAAACTGGCCGCGGCAAAGTTCGTTCGGCTGGGATGGACGGCCGCTAAAGTTGAGGTGCTAGCAACAAGGCCGCTGCAGTGCTACCGGTGCCTTGAGTGGGGGCATGTTCGCAGCAGGTGCCCCAGTGAAAGGACCGTAGCGCGCGGTGCTATGCCTGCGCGGAGCCGGGACATAAGGCGAGTCTATGCACTGCGGCCGCCTTGAAGTGCCCGCTGTGCGCGGACCTTGGCCGCCCAGCCAACCATCGACTGGGAACCAAGGCCTGCGCACCAAAAAGAAGGACCAAGGGGAGGGTGTGTATGCAGGCCCTCTGCCTGAAGCCACCCCGAGTGCGCCGGAGGCTATGGAGGCTTCACCTTCAACAGAAGTGTGAAGATCCTCCAAAGCAACCTGAACCACTGCCGCGGGGCGCAAAACCTGCTGCTGCAAACCCTCGCGGAGTGGTCAGTTGCTCTGGCAGTGGCGGCGGAACCCTACCGAGTCCCGGACCATCCTCGTTGGTTCGGTGACACTAAGGGTTCCGTTGCTATCTACTGGGGAGTGGCGGAAGGGAGGATCCTCCCTGCACCCTGATTTCAAGGGGCAGGGATTCGTCGCCGTCGAGTGGGTCCCCTTGTAGTATTGGGCTGCTACGTTTCTCCCAACAGTACCCTCGCCGCTTACGAGGCGTACCTGGACGGGCTGGGCGATTGCATCCGTGCATGCCTTCCCTGTCCTGTGCTTGTCCTGGGTGATTTCAACGCTCACTCTAGATCGTGGGGTTGCACCCGGGACAACGCAAAGGGAGAAACCGTGCAAGAATGGGCGGCGGGACTCGACCTCCGACTTTTGAATCGGGGGTCCATTAGCACCTGCGTGCGGTGGCAGGGGGAGTCGATTGTCGACCTGTCGTGGGCGACTCCCTCTGCCACTCGCATGGTGTCGGGATGGAGAGTGGCGGAAGACGTGGTCACTCTGTCTGACCACCGCCACATCGTTCTCGATGTGGCGCTCAGCTCTCCCGACGGTGCTACCCGCCGCCAACGCAGTAGCGGCCCTCCGCGGCGATGGTCCCTCAAGCGGCTCGACATAGATATGCTCGAAGCCGCAGCCATCGTTGCGGCCTGGACAGGGGACCCAGCCCAAGGGTCTTGCCCGATCCCGAAAGTGAAGCGACCTGGTTCCGGGCTACGATGACGTCAATCTGCGACGTGTCGATGCCTCGGACCGGGTCCCCAAGCCCGGGGCGGTGTACTGGTGGTCGGAAGCCATAGCACAGTTGCGCAGGGACTGTTTGCGGGCCCGACGCCAGTACACCAGAGCCCGCAGAAGAAGGCAAGCCACTGCCGATGAAAAGGCGAGAGCGTACGAGCTGTATAGAGGCGCCACAAAGCGCTCCAACTCGCAATCGAGGATGCTGGGTCTCGGTCCTGGAGCGAACTCCTCGAGGGGCTGAACAGGGACCCATGGGGCGGCCGTACAAAATCGTACTAGGCAAGCTCCGACCATGGGTCCCTCCGTTGACGGAAACCTTGGACCCTACTTTCGTTGGAAGAGTTGTGGACACTCTCTTCCCTAGGGTCCAGGGCAGCCCCGCACCCTCAACATTGCGATCAGACGAGGTCGCGTGGTCTGATGAGTTGGGGGTGACCAACGAGGAGTTGGACCGAGCCGTGAGGCGCCTCGGAGAAAGGAATACGGCCCCAGGCCCCGACGGGATTCCTGGTCGGGCCTGGGTGATCGCTCTCGCCGCCGGGCTGGGGGGAAGACTGAGACAGCTGTTCAACAGCTGCCTAAGTGTCGGTGTCTTCCCCTCTGCCTGGAAAGAGGCAAGGATGGTGCTCTTGAGGAAAGATGGCAGGATCGCTGAATCTCCCTCCGCGTACCGACCCATTTGTTTGCTGGATGAGGCGGGCAAATTGTTCGAAAGGATAATTGCCGCCCGCCTCAACACGCACCTGCGTCAAGTGGGCCCCGACCTGTCGGACAGCCAATTCGGCTTTCGGCAGGCGCGATCGACTGCGGACGCGATCCTTCGCGTCCGAGAGCAGTCGCAGCAGGCAGTTGCCCGGGGCGGTGTGGCATTGGCGGTCAATCTTGACATAGTCAATGCCTTTAATTCGCTGCCCTGGGTAACCATTAGGGAGGCTCTGGCATACCATCGCGTGCCTCCCTACCTGCTGCGCATCGCTGGGGCGTACTTGCACGACAGGTGCATCCGGTACGTGGGTCGGGACGCGTCTGTCCACCTGAGGGAGGTGAACTGTGGGGTTCCACAAGGATCCGTGTTGGGTCCGCAATTGTGGAACCTCGCGTACGACGCGGTCCTGCGGGTTGATCTCCCCGTCGGTGTTAGTATCGTCTGCTATGCAGATGACACTCTGGTACTGGCCGACGGGGACAGCTTCGAAAGCACCATCCGGCTTGCTGAGCTTGGGGTGGCATGCGTCGTGGATAAAATCCACGAGCTGGGTCTCCGGATAGCGCCTCATAAGACCGAGGCGCTTTGGTTCCACAAACTCCCCAGAGGGAGGGAACCACCCAGCTTGTCGGTTCGCGTTGGTGACGTGCAAGTCCGGGTGGGACCGGTGATGAAATATCTCGGTCTCATCCTGGACGGTCGCTGGGGCTTCGAGGAGCACTTCGACCGCCTGGTCCCCAAGATCGAGAGGGTAGTGGGTGCCATGCACCAGCTGCTACCCAATCTCGGGGGCCCCAGGGAAGGAGTCCGCCGCCTCTACGCGGGCGTCGTGCGATCGATGGCCCTCTATGGGGCGCCCGTATGGTCACATCGACTCACGGGCGTCCGTCGCTGCAGAGCTAAGCTCAATAGCCTGCAGCGAAGGATGGCCATCAGGATCGCACGAGGATATCGTACGATATCTTTCGAGGCGGCCACTGTCCTAGCTCGGTTTCCACCTTTGGACATCTTGGCGGAGATGGATGCGCGGGTGTATGCCCGCCTTCGTCTTCCCCAGGAGGAAGCCGAGCCCCTGGATGCGGGCGAGGTGCGAAGGCAGGAGCGCAGACGGGCGCTACGAGTGTGGCGCGAGAGGCTCCATGAGCCTCGTTTCTCGCGCCAGCGCACGGTCAGCGCGCTCTTGCCGAGCTTCGAAGCCTGGCTGCGAGCGGGGGAAGAGGCGCACGTCACCTACCGACTGACGCAGGTACTCACCGGGCACGGGTGTTTCGGTGAGTACCTGAACAGGATTGGACGCGAATCGACAACGCAATGCCACCACTGTGGCGGGGACCGGGATTCCGCACAGCATACGCTCGCCGAGTGCCCTGCGTGGGAGTCCGGAGCGACGGATCCTGGTCCAGAGGATCGGGCAAGATCTCTCTCCGCCAGTCGCAGTAGCGGCTGCGATGGCGGATAAAGGCGCATGGAAGGCGCTGGTCTCCTTCTGTGAAGCCGTCATGGTACAGAAGGAGACCGCCGAGCGTGATCGGGAGAGGGCCGATCCCGCTCGGAGACGGCGACGTCGGGGCGGTGGCAACGTACGCTCCGGCCCGTCAGCCCTTTAGTCCCGGGCATAAGAATAGGGCTAAGGTACCCCTGCCTGTCGTACAAGGCGACTAAAAGGGGACTTCGGGTTCGCGGGTGATCGGGGTGGGGGCTCTGACCACCCGGGAAGCGGACCCGGGAAGGACGGCAGCTCGGAGTGGTCTCGAGTTGCCGTAGCACCGCGAGGGTGCAAGGGGAGGTTTTTCCTCCCCAGGGACGTGCTCAGGCACCGTGCAGAGGGGCACCGGTGCGTTCCTATGGAGATCCCGGAGCCCCTCTAAATGCACTGAGGATGGCCACCGGGGGGGTTTTAGTGGTTAAAAATACCACATAACCCTGTCTCTCCCCCAGGAGGCAGGGTATCTTTCGAAGATTTCCCCCCCGATAACAAAAAAAAAAAAAGGTTAGGTTAGGTTGGGGTTCTCGCTTTGTCGTAGCAGGGGGGCTTAGTAACCCTGGCTTGGTCACCCACGGTGAAGCTAAGAGGAACCCAAATGGCCGGCCTAAGGCGCTCTGTGGCCGGCCCGAGGAGGCCGCTCCGGGTGGGCTCGTAACGAGCTCGCCTCGGAAGCGTGTCGGTGGACTGCTGGGGGCGGAAGTGGCGGAGCGAGGCCGCCTTCCCCGCCCTCAGTAGCCGAGGCGGAGTCGCGGAGGGAGAGGAGTGTCGGTATTGCGTTGCCGCTCTCCCTATCCTCCGCGACTCAAGCGTCGCACCGCATGATGCGGCTGTGGTGGGGCCGCGGGGAAGAGGAGTGTCGGTGTTTCGTGTCCGCTCTCCTGTCCTCCGCGGCCGAACATCGGTCGGCGGTGGAGCCGCAGACCAGATCCGCCGCAGGGGCTGGGTTGGCAGTGCTTACCTGGCCCCATGGCCTCTGGGAGGCGGACTCGGGGAGTCCGTTTCCCACCTACTGAGGAGGCCGAGATGGAAGGCGCGTCCGTGTTCCGGCGCGCCTTGCAGGAGAGGGGTGGAGAGGGGGATGTCCTCCCCCCGAAGGAGGGGCCGGCTTGCCGGCCAGCGCAGGCGGGGTCGCGGAGGTGTGCGAAAGCGTTCCCGTGGCCCCGCCATACGCGACGAAGGTGGAACACCATGGGGTTTTAGTCGGTGCGAGTCCGACATAACCCACCCTTGCCCCCGCAGGGGTGGGTATGCGTAGGCATTTCCCCATGTAAAAAAAAAAAAAAAGGTTGGGGTGCCACGTCAGAAAACCTCCTCGAGTGCCTGGTCGTTGAATTTCCCTTGGATACTTTTGTATCCGGGGGAAAGGCAACGCCGGGACGGTGCACCCTGGGCACTGGTGATGATACGTTGTTGCCAGTGGCGAATGTTCTGACAGGGGGGGATAGCTGCTCTGCGTGTCTCTCTGATAAGCGGAGGGCACTGCGGAGTGGCAGGGGGGTTGCATTTTCTCTTGATTTCCATATCCAGAGGAAAGGCAACCGAACGATGGTGCGCATTGGGCACTGGTGACGATACGTCGCTCTCAGTGCCCAATGCGAGGGTGGAGGTTGCATTTCTCCTTGATCAAAGTATCCGGGAGAAAGGCAACAAAATGAGGGTGTGCATTGGGAACTGGTGGCGATACGTCGTTGGCAGTGCCTAATGTTCACAGTGTGGGGGACGGGCTCGGTGTGCGCTTTTACTGCCGCCGGGCACTTAACCGTCGAACGTTGTGGGAGGTTGCATTTCTCCTTGATTTCTGTATCCGGGGGAAAGGCAACAAATGATGGTGGGTATTGGGAACTGGTGACGATATATCGTTTCCAGTGCCTAATGCTCATAGTGGAGGGACGGGCTCGGTGTGCACTCACACTGCCGCCGGGCACCCAACCGTCCAAAACTGGGGAGTTACGTCGGCTCTCCCAGCGCGCCGTAACCCGCTGTACTTTCGTCAAAGACCTCAGTGTTGACGATAATGGGGTACGTCGAAGTGCAGTGGAGCGGAGGGCTTGCCTTAACTGGCCGGCCCGCGAGGAGTAAACCTCTATAAAAAATCAGACAGCGAAGTCTTGAAAACCTGTGGGTACCAGGCGACCCCCACAGTATGTAGCCTTGTCTCTGGAATAGGCGTCACCCGGAGATCGACCTTTACTTCGTCCTGTAATCGTGGGAACAATTATGGAAACTGATAAACAAAATAAATGCATGTCGGAGATGAGTGATGAGGGAGAGTGGAGACTCTATGCAGAGTGTGGAGTCTCCCAAAGAGATTAAGAATAGTGCGGGAAGAAAGCGTCCATCTATGGATGCAGATTGCAGTACTGGTCCATCAAAGGACCATGATGAGGAGATTGGCTTGGCAATACCAAGAACATCTGCCAAGAGAGGCCGAGGGAGACCTCCTACTACGAGGCAGTACGTTGGGCTAGCTCAGGCGAAGTTATCGCCAATTGCTACCAATAGAGAGGAGAAGAGGATGGAGGCAAAGAAGGAGATTGCATCCACGGCTCGACAGCTCCGCGCCGATAGGTTGTCAACCCTGTCAGAGTCGTCGTCGAACGATGGCGACTTCCAGGCGGCATCGGAGCTAGGGAGGAAGATCGAGGAGAACATCGACCTCATCAACCAGGTCACCTTGAAATCCAAGAATCTGAAGGGCACCTCGATTCGGGCACTAAGGGAAGCAGCAGAATCCATCAGGTCGTTCACCCAGGTTCTGCAGAGCCGGTGCACCTCTGAAGAAACGAGGGGCTTGCAGGCGAGCAACAACCGCCTGCAAACTGAGGTTGCACAACTACGAAAGGAAGTGGCGGAGATGCGGTTGCTCTTGGAGCAGCCCAACAAACGCGGACCAGTCCCGGCTGACGGCAACGAGGATCTGGTGCGTTCTATCATTTGTCAAGTGGGGACAATGATGAACGCCAGATTCGCGGCCTTGGAGGACCGCCTACTCCCAGAAAAGCGCCTCCGTCCCCCGTTGGCGGCAGACGCAAGGAAAAGTGCGGCGCCCAGCACATCGGCTGACCCACCGCTTCCCCGCCTCTCGGCTGCCCCGAAGCCGCCTGTCATTGCACCTAGCAGCGAAAGGGCAGTCGTAGCTGGGGGTTCTGTGGCTCCGAAGGGGAAGAAGAAGGGGAAGGGTAAGCACAGCGAATCCACTAAAGGGAGTCAGACGATTGCTGAGCCCCGATCTGTGCCACCAGCACCTCAGTCCATGGAAGAACCGTGGACTACGGTGGTAAGAAAGGGGCTTAAGAACAAGAGCGGCAAGGTTGTAAAGAGCCCTGGCAATTCTGCACCTAGGCCGGCAAAGATTGCCACCCCTCGGTCGACCGCTGTCGTGGTGACACTGGCGCCTGAAGCGGTGGCGGCAGGTGTTACATATGCGGAGGTTATCTCCGAGGCGAAGAGGAAAGTCGACCTCTCTGTCCTCGGGATAACAGAACTGCGGTTCCGCACATGTGCCACGGGGGCTCGTATGTTCGAGATCCCCGGCGCAGACAGCGGTGACAGGGCGGACGGCCTTGCCGATAAATTTAGGGGGGTGCTCGCAGCTAAAGGTGTGCGGATAACTAGACCAGCAAAGACAGTGGAGGTCAGAGTTGCTGGTCTGGATGACTCCGCCACTGTGGAGGAAGTGGTGACGGCCGTGGCGAAAGCCGGTGGCTGCCCCAAGGAGGCTGTCAAATGCAGCCAGATCCTACGGGATGTTGCAGGACTTGGGGTGGCCTGGGTTCGATGTCCCGTGGCGGCCGCTAAAAGGTCACCAACAGCGGAAGGCTAATGATTTCGTGGGTCTCAGCTGTGGCGAAGCTAGTGGAGCCCACACCTCTGAGGTGCTTCCGCTGCCTGGAGTCGGGACATGTGAGGGCCCAATGCGACGCCGCAGTCGACCGGGGGGAGCTGTGCTTCCGTTGTGGTCAGTCTGGCCACAAGGCAGCGCAGTGTTCCGCCAACCCGCGTTGCGCTGTGTGTGTCGCAGCCAAAACCGGCCGACCACAGGATGGGAGGAAGGGCCTGCACCGCGCCTCCCAAGAGAGGAAAAGGCCAGTTCGCACGTTGCCACCGAAGCAACCGGCCAGCCAGCAACCACAGGTGGAGGCAATGGAGGAGGATCCGAAACCGGCCTCGCAATGAGCTACGGCCTTCACGTAGTTCAGGCGAACGTCAACCACTGTGCTAGAGCACAAGATCTGCTCTTTCAGAGTATGGCGCAGTGGTTGGCCAGAATGGCACCGTCGTTTCGGAACCCTACCTGGTTCCGACAGGGATGGATGGGCGGGAGACGTGGATGGCTCGGTCGCGGTATTTGTTCGGACGACTGCTGGTGCCCCACCCATGGATTGGGTGGAGAAGGGTCGCGGGTTCGTTGCGGCACTGGTGGGGGATAGTCATTATTGGCATTTATTGTCCCCAGTAGAAGCCGCTCGAGTTCGAGGGACTCTTGGGCGAGTCGGAGCTCTCATTGGCAGGAGTCACGCTCATCCTATTTTGGTGATGGGTGACTTCAATGCTAAGAACACCGTTTGGGGCTGTTCTGCCAGCGATACGCGGGGGACGTTCCTGGAGAGGTGGGCACTGTCCGTAGGACTCTGTCTGCTCAACCGAGGTTCGGAACCCACATGCGTTCGGCCCCAGGGGAGCTCCGTTGTGGACCTGTCCTTCGCCAGCACATCCATGGCGCGCCGGGTTCACGGGTGGGAAGTCGTGTCCGGTGTGGAGACGCTGTCGGATCATTTGTATATCCGCTTCAGCGTCTCCGATTCCGACGCGGCTCCGGTCCGATCCGGGCGAGCGGTCGTCCGTGGCGACGGCCCGCGATGGGCACTAAAGCACCTCGACGGGGAAGTTCTCATCGAGGCTTCCCTGGTGGAATCGTGGGTTTCCCGAGGTGCAGCAACCACTGCGTGGAAGACGAAGCGGAGGCGCTTCGCAAGTCGATGACTCGCGTCTGCGATGCGTCTATGCCACGGTTGGGGCCTCAACCGCCGAAAAGGCAGGTGTACTGGTGGTCCGCCGACATCGCTGTGCTGCGCACTGCGTGCGTGGTCGCGAGACGCCAGTACACGAGGCAACGCCGGAGGAGACGCCGTGACGATGCGGCCGAGTCATCGTTGCGCGACGCTTACGGGAGGGCAAGCTTCGTCTTCAAATCGCCATCGGCGATGCCAAGGCTGGAGCGAAACAAGCTGCTGGAGACTCTGAACCGTGATCCGTGGGGTCGCCCATACCGCATGGTGCGGAAACTGGCACCCCTCTGACGCGGAGTCTCCAGCCTCAGTTCGTGGACGCAGTGGTTGCAGCTCTGTTCCCCAGAGAGGGGAACACACACCGCCGACCATGGCTCCGACTGCGCTGGATGCGGTTGCTGGCGGGGACGAGGTTGTACCGCCAGTAACCCGGGAGAGTTCGGGGCCGCGATCCTGCGACTCCGTTCGAGGAATACGGCCCCGGGACCCGACGGTGTCCTGGCCGTGCGTGGGTCTTAGCATCTGGCGCACTCGAGGGCAAACTCAGGGGACTATTCGATGCCTGCCTAACGCAAGGCCATTTCCACGGATGTGGAAGGCGGGCACGATGGTCCTCTTGAGGAAGGAGGGCGCCCGAGGGACTCGCCCTCTGCGTACCGGCCCATAGTGCTGTTGGACGAGGTGGCAAAGCTCTTTGAGCGTGTCATTGCCGGTCGCCTCGTCCGACATCTGGCGGGGGTCGGTCCGGACTTGGACGATAACCAATTCGGTTTTCGCGAGGGCAGGTCCACGATACATGCGATCATGCGAGTGAAGAGGACGGCGGAGGAAGCAGTCGCCCGGGGTGAGGTCGTCTTGGCAGTGTCTCTTGACATCGCCAACGCCTTCAACACCTTGCCCTGGAGTTGCATCAGGGAGGCACTCTGGTATCACCGGGTGCCGAACTACCTCCAGCGCATGATCGCATAGTATCTCTCGGGCAGGTCGGTGGCGTACAGGTGTCGAAGCGCGTGGCATAGTCGCGTAGTGTCGTGCGGTGTCCCACAGGGTTCGGTTCTCGGACCGCTCCTGTGGAACATCGGCTACGACTGGGTGCTTCGCGGATCCCTACTGCGAGGCCTCTGCGTGACTTGCTACGCCGACGACACCTTGGTGACGGCAAGGGGCGGCACCTATAGGGAGTGCACCATACGTGCTACAGCGGGAGTGGCCCACGTAGTGGGTCGTATCCGAAGGCTGGGTCTCGAGGTGGCCCTCAACAAGTCTGAGGCCTTGTGTTTTCACGGGCCTCGGAACGCGCCACCCTCGGGGCTGCACATCATAGTGGGCGGAGTTCGCATCGGCATCAAGTCCCAGATGAAATATCTGGGACTCACTTTGGACGGCCGATGGAACTTCAAGGTGCACTTCCTAGGCTTATTGCCCAGGCTGTTGCGTGCGGCGGCCGCAGTCGGCAGCTTGCTGCCTAATATCGGAGGTCCGAATGCGGCTTGTCGGCGCCTGTACCTGGGCATGGTACGCTCCATGGCGCTGTACGGGGCACCCGTGTGGAGTGACGCTCTGAATAGCCGGACAGTCGCACTTCTGCACAGGCCCCAGAGGGCGATGGCGATCAGAGCGATCCGGGGGTACCACACGGTGTCCCACGAGGCGGCGTGTGTGCTGGCGGCGTCCCCTCCCTGGGAACTGGAGGCGAAAGTTCTCGCGTCCGTATTCCTTTGGCGCGAGAGCTTAATCGCGGTGCGCCAGTTCCCCCCCACGAGGGAGGAGGTTGATGCGGCGAGGGCGGAGCGTCGAAGGGTAATGGTGCGGAGGTGGCAGCATGCTCTTCGACAGCCCCGGGCCGGAACCAGGACCGTAGAGGCAGTACGTCCAGTTCTCGTGCAGTGGCTGGACAGAGGTCACGGTGTGCTCACTTTCCGGTTGTCGCAGGTGCTTTCGGGGCATGGATGCTTCGGGAAGTACCTGCACTTGATCGGAAGGGAGCCAAACGAGGGCTGTCATCACTGCGACGGCTGCCTCGAAGACACGGCCCAGCACACGCTGGAGGTGTGTCCTCGGTGGGCAGAACAGCGCCGAGCACTCAGTGCCGTAGTGGGCAACGACTTGTCGCTGGCGGCCGTAGTTTGCGCCATGGTCGACAGTCGGGAAGGGTGGAAAGCAGTGCAGGTGTACTGCGAGGCGGTGATGTCCACGAAGGAGAAGGCGGAGCGAGTTCGGGAGGCAGCCGCCTCGGATCCTGTCCGCAGACGCCGCATCGGGCGAAGACGCAGAGCGTATGCGCTCACCATTCCGCCCTGATACAACTCGAGCTATAGACCCGGGAGGTCCGTAGCTCAAAATGAGTCAGCGAGGTGAGAGCGCGCCCGGTGTTCCCGCGCGCCTCCTAACACGGTAACAAACGGCCGGGGCCCGCAAGAGCGAGCCGCCACTGCTGTGCACGCGGACGAATGCGTAAGCGTACCCGTATGCACAGCACTCGGTGGGCAGAAGGAACACCGTGGGGTTTTAGTCGGTGCGAGTCCGACATAACCCACTCTCGTCCCCGCGAGGGCGGGTATGCGTAGGCATTTCCCCACGAAAAAAAAAAAAAAAAAAAAAAGGTTAGGTTACAAAATCAGCACAAAAAACGAAGAAATGAATTTTTTTTTTTTTGTACAAATGGAATAAAATTACGTAATTATGAAACTAAAAATAATTGATTAGAACTAGACTAGAAATGGCCTAAATGCGGCGCAGGATGACTGTCTAACAATTACTCTAAACAAATGCTACAACAAAAAACCAATTTAGAATGCTTAAAACTCTAATACACAAAGATATAGGGGTTAGGTTAGGTTAGGTTAGGTTAGGTTAGGTTAGGTTCCCCGAAGGGTTCCCGCTTTGTCGTAGCGGGGGGGCTTAGTAACCGTGGTGTGGAGTTAACCACGGTGAAGCTAAGAGGAACCCAAATGGCCGGCCTAAGGCGTTTAAAGGCCGGCCCGAGGAGGCCGCTCCGGGCGAGTTAGAGTTGAGCTCGCCCCGGATGCGTGTCGGTGGGCTGCGGGGAGTGGATGGACGGAGCGAGGCCGTCCTCCGCACCATCCGCAGCCGAGGCGGAGTCGCGGAGGGAGGGTAGTGTATCTCCCTATCCTCCGCGACTCAAGCGGGGGTCGCACCGCTGATGCGGCCGTGGTGGGGCCGTGGGTTCAGTGGAGTGTGGTTGATCCTGCCGCTCTCCCTGTTCTCCGCGGCCGAACATTGGTTGGCGGCGGAGCCTAACACCAGATCCGCCGCAGGGGGCTGGGGCTTTCCTGGCCCCCATGGCCTCTGGGGGCGGACTCGGGGGAGTCCGCTTCCCACCTACAGAGGAGGCCGAGTTGGAGGGCACGTCCGTGTTCCGGCGCGCCCTGCCAGGAGGGTGGAGAGGGAGATGTCCTCCCCGGAGAAGGGGCCGCCTGGTCGGCCGGCGCAGGCAGGGTCGCGGATGTGTGCGAAAGCGTTCCCGTGACCCCGCCATACGCGACGATGGAGGAACACCATGGGGTTTTAGTCGGTGCAAGTCCGACATAACTCCACCCTTGCCCCGCAGGTGGGTATGCGTAGGCATTTCCCCATGTAAAAAGGTTAGGTTAGGTTAGGTTACAAAATCAGCACAAAAAACGAAGAAATGAAATTTTTTTTACAAATGGAATAAAATTACGTAATTATGAAACTAAAAATAATTGATTAGAACTAGACTAGAAATGGCCTAAATGCGGCGCAGGATGACTGTCTAACAATTACTCTAAACAAATGCTACAACAAAAAACCAATTTAGAATGCTTAAAACTCTAATACACAAAGATATAGGGGGTTAGGTTAGGTTAGGTTAGGATAGGTTACCGGGCACAGGGCCAAGGAGTGCAGAGCCCCTGCTCTCAAATGTCCACTGTGCTCGGACCTGGGGCTGCCCTCTAACCATCGTCTTGGTAAGAGGTGCGCCCCACCACAGAAGAGAGGTAGGAAGGACAAGGAGAGTCCTCCTGCCTCCACAAGCGTGGCAGTTCCGGCGGCACCAGCCGCAACCCCGAGCACCAGCTCGGGAATGGAGGTCGCGTAGGCCTCTTCGCACCCCTCAAGGTCCTTCAGAGCAACCTGAACCACTGCCGCAATGCTCAGCATTTGTTTATGCAGACCATTGCGGAGTGGGGGGTTGCTCTGGCAGTAGTGGCGGAGCCCTATGCCGTGCCGAACCACCCTCGCTGGTTCGGCGATGAGCTGGGGTCCGTGGCGATCTACTGGGGGGGTGGTGAGGGTGTCCCACCCTGCTCCCTATTGGGAAGGGGTCAGGGCTTCGTTGCAGTGCAATGGGGCACCCTGGCCATAGTTGGCTGCTACGTCTCTCCCGCGAGGTCCCTCGCCGACTACGAGGTGTACCTGGACGAGGTGGCACTCTGCGTTCGCAGGTGCCTCCCTCGTCCGTCGATTGTCCTGGGAGACTTCAACGCCCACTCCAGGGCGTGGGGGAATCCCAGCGACAGTCCGAAGGGAGAGACGGTGATGGAATGGGCGGCTGGATTGGACCTCCGACTGGCAAATCGGGGGTCCGTAAGCACGTGCGTGCGGTGGCAGGGGGAGTCGGTCGTGGATCTTACATGGGCGACTCCCGCTGCGATGCGCATGTTGTCGGGTTGGCGGGTTGCAGAGGAGGTGGTCACATTATCCGACCACCGCCACATTATTTTCGATCTTGCAATCCGCCGTCCCGACTATGCCTCCAGCCGCCGAGAAGGCAGTCACACGCGACGTTGGTGTCTCAAGCGGCTAGACCGAGACTTGCTCGGGGCCGCCGCCAACGTTGCAATATGGCCAGAAAGCGCCGAAGAGGTTCCGTCCGATCCGGAAGTGGAAGCGAACTGGTTCCGGGACACGATGACGCGTATTTGTGACGCGTCGATGCCCTGACCGGTCGCCCCAAGCGCGGGGCGGTGTACTGGTGGTCGGCAGAGATCGCGGAGCTGCGAGCGATCTGCTTGCGGAGCCGCCGCCAGTACACCAGAGCCCGAAGGAGGCGAAGGCGAGCTCCGAGTGAGGAGATAGCCAGACTTTACGAGGTGTATCGAGCGGCCACGAAGGCGTTGCAGGAAGCTATCAGCAACGCCAGGTCTCGGTCCTGGAGAGAGCTCCTGGAGGGACTCAACGAGGATCCGTGGGGGCGTCCGTATAGGATGGTGCTAGGAAAGCTCCGTCCTTGGACGCCCCCGGTGACGGAAACTCTCGATCCGGCCCTCTTGGGAAGAGTGATTAGCTCGCTCTTTCCGGAGGGCCGGTCAAGTCCCTCAGTCTACCCCCATTTTTCGTGCGAGTGGAGAGACGAGATGGGGGGTGACCGCACAGGAGTTGGACCGAGCCGTGGGCCGCTTGAGAGGCCGGAACACCGCGCCGGGACCCGACGGAATTCCCGGCCGGGTCTGGGTGTTGAGTCTGGCTACCCTCGGGAACAGGCTGAGGCAGCTGTTCACCAGCTGCCTCCGTAACTCCTCGTTCCCTAGGGCCTGGAAGGAGGCCCGAATGGTCCTCTTGAAGAAGGCAGACAGAGTCGCCGATTCTCCCTCTGCGTACCGTCCCATATGCCTGTTGGACGAGGCTGGCAAGTTATTCGAGAGAATTCTTGCCGCCCGTCTCAACGGGCATCTGTCGCGTGTCGGTCCCGATCTCGCCGAAAACCAGTTCGGTTTCCGACGGGAGCGTTCCACCATCGACGCGGTGATGCGCGTCCGCTCCCTGTCGGAGCAGGCTGTGTCCCGGGGCGGCGTGGCGTTGGCGATAAATATTGATATCGTCAACGCCTTTAATTCCCTGCCCTGGGACGCGATAAGGGGGGGACTTGTACACCATGGTGTTCCCCCCTACCTGCACGGCGTGATCGCGGACTACTTGCGCGACAGGTACATCTTGTACGTGGACCGAGACGGTACGAGGATCCGGAGGAGATCCAGTGTGGGGTTCCACAGGGGTCGGTTTTGGGCCCGTTACTGTGGAATCTCGCCTACGACTCTGTTCTGCGAGTCGAGCCCGCTGGCGTTAATGTCATCTGTTACGCTGACGACACGTTGGTGGTCGCCAGCGGGGACTCCTTCGAGAGGACCAAGGAGCTCGCCGAGCTTGGGGCGGAAATCGTCGTCGCCAAAGTCCACGAGTTGGGACTGGAGGTAGCGCCTCACAAGACCGAGGCGCTATGGTTCCACAAGCTGCCGCGCAGCAGGGAACCACCCGACTCGTGCGTCCGAGTAGGTGAGTCTGAAGTCAGAGTGGGGCGGTACATGAAGTACCTAGGCCTCACTCTGGACAGTCGCTGGGGCTTCGAAGAGCATTTCGAGCGCCTGGTCCCCCCGGATCGAGAGGGTAGCGGGTGCAATGCACAGACTGCTGCCCAATCTCGGGGGACCGAGTGAGGAAGTCCGCCGCCTCTACGCTGGGGTCGTACGATCCGTAGCCTTGTACGGGGGCGCCCATCTGGGCGAAGAGGCTGGCCATCCGACGCTGTAGGACGAAAATCTACAGCGTCCAGCGTAGGATGGCCATACGGGTCGTACGAGGATACCGGACGGTATCGTTTGAGGCGGCGACAATCCTGGCTCGCTTTCCACCTCTGGATATACTGGCGGACATGGACGCGAGGGTGTATCACCGAATTCGCGTCCTACGCCAGAGCGGTGGGGGCGAGCCAGAAGAGGCGCTCGAGGCGGTAAAACGGCAGGAACGACGTATCGCATTCGCGACGTGGCGCGCAAGGCTCCGCGAAGAGCACTATGCGCGCAAACGCGTCGTCGGAGCATTCCTGCCGGACTTCGAAGCCTGGATGCGGCGACGAGAAGGAAGACTCACCTACAGACTTACGCAGGTGATCACCGGGCACGGTTGCTTCGGTGATTACCTGTGTAGGATCGGTCGCGAGGCGACGGCGAATTGCTTCCACTGTGGCGGCAACGACCAAGACTCCGCATCGCACACGCTCGCTGCTTGCCCTGCGTGGGAAGCCGAGCGGCGGGTCTTGGTTGGCCATATCGGACGGAACCTGTCCCTGCCAGCAGTCGTGTCGGCGATGCTGCGCGGGGAATCGGCGTGGAGGGCCGTAGCCTCCTTCTGCGAGACCGTAATGGTCCGAAAGGAGGCTGCCGAGCGGGATAGAGAGAGGACCGATCCTGCTCGGAGACGGGGCCGACGCGGCGCTCGCGCGCCTCGTCACGGCCCTCCTATCGGTGATCCCCTACCGTAAACGGGGCCCTACGGGTCGCTGACGATCGGAGTGGGGGCTCCGACCGTCCAAAATTTTTGTGGCTGGGTCCAGAGTCTACCTAAGCAATGAAAACTGGGAGGGTGGGCGGGCGATTTTTTGCTAATTCTGTGTGCTTTTCTTACAGGTTTTGCCTGATTCGATGGTTGTGGACCGGGACTGACCGGCCGAGAGCAAAAACAGCACGGAAAAGGAAGAAACAAAAATTTTTAGAATGCGATTAAAATTACCTAATTATGAAACTAAAAATAATTGATTAGAACTAGACTAGAAATGGCCTAAATGCGGCGCAGGATGACTGTCTAACAATTACTCTAAACAAATGCTACAACAAAAAACCAATTTAGAATGCTTAAAACTCTAATACACAAAGATATAGGGGGTTAGGTTAGGTTAGGTTAGGTTAGGTTAAGGGGAGGGGGCAGGTTCCCCTACCTGAAGCCACCCCGAGTGCGCCGGAGGCTATGGAGGCTTCACCTTCAACAGAAGTGTGAAGATCCTCCAAAGCAACCTGAACCACTGCCGCGGGGCGCAAAACCTGCTGCTGCAAACCCTCGCGGAGTGGTCAGTTGCTCTGGCAGTAGCGGCGGAACCCTACCGAGTCCCGGACCATCCACGTTGGTTCGGTGACACTAAGGGTTCCGTTGCTATTTACTGGGGTGGCGGAAGGGAGGATCCTCCCTGCACCCTGATTGCCAAGGGGCAGGGATTCGTCGCCGTTGAGTGGGGTCCCCTTGTAGTTGTGGGCTGCTACGTTTCTCCCAACAGTACCCTCGCCGCTTACGAGGCGTACCTGGACGGGCTGGGCGATTGCATCCGTGCATGCCTTCCCCGTCCTGTGCTTGTCCTGGGTGATTTCAACGCTCACTCTAGATCGTGGGGTTGCGCCCGGGACAACACAAAGGGAGAAACCGTGCAAGAATGGGCGGCGGGACTCGACCTCCGACTTCTGAATCGGGGGTCCATTAGCACCTGCGTGCGGTGGCAAGGGGAGTCGATTGTCGACCTGTCATGGGCGACTCCCTCTGCTACTCGCATGGTGTCGGGATGGAGAGTGGCGGAAGATGTGGTCACGCTGTCCGACCACCGCCACATCGTTCTCGATGTGGCACTCAGCTCTCCCGACGGTGCTACCCGCCGCCAGCGCAGTAGCGGCCCTCCGCGGCGATGGTCCCTCAAGCGGCTCGACATAGATATGCTCGAAGCCGCAGCCATCGTTGCGGCCTGGACAGGGGACCCAGCCCAAGGGTCTTGCCCGATCCCGAAAGTGAAGCGACCTGGTTCCGGGCTACGATGACGTCAATCTGCGACGTGTCGATGCCTCGGACCGGGTCCCCAAGCTCAGGCGGTGTACTGGTGGTCGGAAGCCATAGCACAGTTGCGCAGGGACTGTTTGCGGGCCCGACGCCAGTACACCAGAGCCCGCAGAAGAAGGCAAGCCACGGCCGATGAAAGGCGAGCGTACGAGCTGTATAGAGGCGCCACAAAAGCGCTCCAACTCGCAATCGAGGATGCTAGGTCTCGGTCCTGGAGCGAACTCCTCGAGGGCTGAACAGGGACCCATGGGGCGGCCGTACAAAATCGTACTAGGCAAGCTCCGACCATGGGTCCCTCCGTTGACGGAAACCCTGGACCCTACTTTCGTTGGAAGAGTTGTGGACACTCTCTTCCCAGGGTCCAGGACAGCCCACACCCCAACATTGCGATCAGACGAGGTCGCGTGGTCTGATGAGTTGGGGTGACCAACGAGGAGTTGGACCGAGCCGTGAGGCGCCTCGGAGAATACGGCCCCAGGCCCCGACGGAATTCCTGGTCGGGCCTGGGTGATCGCTCTCGCCGCCGGGCTGGGGGGAAGACTGAGACAGCTGTTCAACAGCTGCCTAAGTGTCTTCCCCTCAGCCTGGAAAGCGGCTAGGATGGTGCTCTTGAGGAAAGATGGCAGGATCGCTGAATCTCCCTCCGCGTACCGACCCATTTGTTTGCTGGATGAGGCGGGCAAATTGTTCGAAAGGATAATTGCCGCCCGCCTCAACACGCACCTGCGTCAAGTGGGCCCCGACCTGTCGGACAGCCAGTTCAGCTTTCGGCAGGCGCGATCGACTGCGGACGCGATCCTTCGCGTCCGAGAGCAGTCGCAGCGGGCGGTTACAGGGCGGTGTGGCATTGGCGGTCAATCTTGACATAGTCAATGCCTTTAATTCGCTGCCCTGGGGAACCATTAGGGAGGCTCTGGCATACCATCGCGTGCCTCCCTACCTGCTGCGCATCGCTGGGGCGTACTTGCACGACAGGTGCATCCGGTACGTGGGTCGGGACGCGTCTGTCCACCTGAGGGAGGTGAACTGCGGGGTTCCACAAGGATCCGTGTTGGGTCCGCAATTGTGGAACCTCGCGTACGACACTGATCCTGCGGGTCGATCTCCCCGTCGGTGTTAGTGTCGTCTGCTATGCAGATGACACTCTGGTACTGGCCGACGGGGACACCTTCGAAAGCACCATCCGGCTTGCTGAGCTTGGGGTGGCATGCGTCGTGGATAAAATCCACGAGCTGGGTCTTCGGATAGCGCCTCATAAGACCGAGGCGCTTTGGTTCTAAACTCCCCAGAGGGAGGGAACCACCCAGCTTGTCGGTTTGCGTTGGTGACGTGCAAGTCCGGGTGGGACCGGTGATGAAATATCTCGGTCTCATCCTGGACGGTCGCTGGGGCTTCGAGGAGCACTTCGACCGCCTGGTCCCCAAGATCGAGAGGGTAGTGGGTGCCATGCACCGGTTGCTACCCAATCTCGGGGGCCCCAGGGAAGGAGTCCGCCGCCTCTACGCGGGGGTCGTGCGATCGATGGCCCTCTACGGGGCGCCCGTATGGTCACATCGACTCACGGGCGTCCGTCGCTGCAGAGCTAAGCTCAATAGCCTGCAGCGAAAGATGGCCATCAGGATCGCACGCGGATATCGTACGATATCTTTTGAGGCGGCCACTGTCCTAGCTCGGTTTCCACCACTGGACATCCTGGCGGAGATGGATGCGCGGGTGTTTGCCCGCCTTCGTCTTCCCCAGGTGGAAGCCGAGCCCCTGGATGCGGGCGAGGTGCGAAGGCAGGAGCGCAGACGGGCGCTGCGGGTGTGGCGAGAGAGGCTCCAAGAGCCTCGTTTCTCGCGCCAGCGCACGGTCAGCGCGCTCTTGCCGAGCTTCGAAGCCTGGCTGCGAGCGGGGAAAGAGGTGCACGTCACCTTCCGATTAACGCAGGTACTCACTGGGCACGGGTGTTTCGGTGAGTACCTGAACAGGATTGGACGCGAATCGACAACGCAATGCCACCACTGTGGTGGGGACCGGGATTCCGCACAGCACACGCTCGCCGAGTGCCCTGCGTGGGAGTCCGAGCGACGGATCCTGGTCCAGAGGATCGGGCAAGATCTCTCTCCGCCAGTCGCAGTAGCGGCTGCGCTGGCGGATAAAGGCGCGTGGAAGGCGCTGGTCTCCTTCTGTGAAGCCGTCATGGTACAGAAGAGACCGCCGAGCGTGATCGGGAGAGGGCCGATCCCGCTCGGAGATGGCGACGCCGGGGCGGTGGCAACGGACGCACCGGCCCGTCAGCCCTTTAGTCCCGGGCATAAGAATAGGGCTAAGGTACCCCCTGCCTGTCGTACAAGGCGACTAAAGGGGACTTCGGGTTCGCGGGTGATCAGGGTGGGGCTCTGACCACCCGGGAAGTGGACCGGGAAGGACGGCAACTCAGGTGGTCTCGAGTTGCCATGCTTCCCACAGTGCTAGGGGGAGTTTTCCTCCCCAGGGATGTGCTCAGGCACCGTGCAGAGGGCACCGGTGCGTTCCTTTGGAGATCCCGGAGCCCCTCTAAATGCACTGAGGATGACCACCGGGGGTTTTAGTGGTTACAAGTCCCACATAACCCTGTCTCACCCCAGGAGGCAGGGTATCTTTCGAAGATTTCCCCGATAACAAAAAAAAAAAAAGGTTAGGTTAGGTTAGGTTACAAAATCAGCACAAAAACAGAAGAAATGAAATTTTTTACAAATGGAATAAAATTACGTAATTATGAAACTAAAAATAATTGATTAGAACTAGACTAGAAATGGCCTAAATGCGGCGCAGGATGACTGTCTAACAATTACTCTAAACAAATGCTACAACAAAAAACCAATTTAGAATGCTTAAAACTCTAATACACAAAGATATAGGGGGTTAGGTTAGGTTAGGTTCCCCCCCGAAGGGTTCTCGCTTTGTCGTAGCGGGGGGGCTTAGTAACCGTGGCTTGGTCACCCACGGTGAAGCTAAGAGGAACCCAAATGGCCGGCCTAAGGCGCTCTGTGGCCGGCCCGAGGAGGCCGCTCCGGGTGGGCTCGTAACGAGCTCGCCTCGGAAGCGTGTCGGCGGACTGCTGGGGGCGGAAGTGGCGGAGCGAGGCCGCCTTCCCCGCCCTCAGTAGCCGAGGCGGAGTCGCGGAGGGAGAGGAGTGTCGGTGTTGCGTTGCCGCTCTCCCTATCCTCCGCGACTCAAGCGGGGGTCGCACCGCATGATGCGGCTGTGGTGGGGCCGCGGGGAAGAGGAGGGTCGGTGTTTCGTTGCCACTCTCCCTGTCCTCCGCGGCCGAACATCGGTCGGCGGTGGAGCCGCAGACCAGATCCACCGCAGGGGGCTGGGTTGGCTTAGTGCTTTCCTGGCCCCCATGGCCTCTGGGAGGCGGACTCGGGGGAGTCCGTTTCCCACCTACAGAGGAGGCCGAGATGGAAGGCGCGTCCGTGTTCCGGCGCGCCTTGCAGGAGAGGGGTGGAGAGGGGGATGTCCTCCCCCCGAAGGAGGGGCTTGCCGGCCAGCGCAGGCGGGGTCGCGGAGGTGTGCGAAAGCGTTCCCGTGGCCCCGCCATACGCGACGAAGGTGGAACACCATGGGGTTTTAGACGGTGCGAGTCCGACATAACCCAACCTTGCCCCCGCAGGGGTGGGTATGCGTAGGCATTTCCCCATGTAAAAAAAAAAAAAGGTTAGGTTAGAGTTAGGTTAGGTTAGGTTAGGTTACAACCCCCGAAGGGTTCCCGCTTTGTCGTAGCGGGGGCTTAGTAACCGTGGTGTGGAGTTAACCACGGTGAAGCTAAGAGGAACCCAAATGGCCGGCCTAAGGCGCTCTGAGGCCGGCCCGAGGAGGCCAGCGTCCACGGGTGGGCTCGTAACGAGCTCGCCTCGGAAGCGTGTCGGTGGACTGCGGGGGCGGAAGTGGCGGAGCGAGGCCGCCTTCCCGCCCTCAGTAGCCGAGGCGGAGTCGCGGAGGAGAGGAGTGTCGGTGTTGCGTTGCCGCTCTCCTATCCTCCGCGACTCAAGCGGGGTCGCACCGCATGATGCGGCTGTGGTGGGGCCGCGGGGGAAGAGGAGTGTCGGTGTTTCGTTGCCACTCTCCCTGTCCTCCGCGGCCGAACATCGGTCGGCGGTGGAGCCGCAGACCAGATCCGCCGCAGGGAGCTGGGTTGGCTTAGTGCTTTCCTGGCCCCCTTGGCCTCTGGGAGGCGGACTCGGGGGAGTCCGTTTTCCACCTACAAAGGAGGCCGAGATGGAAGGCGCGTCCGTGTTCCGGCGCGCCTTGCAGGAGAGGGATGGAGAGGGGGATGTCCTCCCCCCGAAGGAGGGGCCGGCTTGCCGGCCAGCGCAGGCGGGGTCGCGGAGGTGTGAAATTACGTAATTATAAAACTAAAAAGAATGCTTAAAACTCTAATACACAAAGATATAGGGGGTTAGATTAGGTTAGGTTAGGTTAGGTTAGGTTAGGTTACAAAATCAGCACAAAAAACGAAGAAATGAAATTTTTTTTACAAATGGAATAAAATTACGTAATTATGAAACTAAAAATAATTGATTAGAACTAGACTAGAAATGGCCTAAATGCGGCGCAGGATGACTGTCTAACAATTACTCTAAACAAATGCTACAACAAAAAACCAATTTAGAATGCTTAAAACTCTAATACACACAAAGATATAGGGGTTAGGTTAGGTTAGGTTAGGTTAGGTTAGGGTAGGTTACAACCCCCGCCCCCGAAGGGTTCTCGCTTTGTCGTAGCGGGGGCTTAGTAACCGTGGTGTGGAGTTAACCACGGTGAAGCTAAGAGGAACCCAAATGGCCGGCCTAAGGCGTTTAAAGGCCGGCCTGAGGAGGCCGCCCGGGTGGGCTCGTAACGAGCTCGCCTCGGAAGCGTGTCGGTGGACTGCGGGGGCGGAAGTGGCGGAGCGAGGCCGTCCTCCGCACCATCCGCAGCCGAGGCGGAGTCGGGGAATGGGGTGGCGGTGCGGGGACTGTTAGCACCGGTACCGCGCATCGTCACCCCACCCTCCGCATCGAGACGGAGTCGCGGAGGAGAGGAGTGTCGGTGTTGCGTTGCCGCTCTCCTATCCTCCGCGACTCAAGCGGGGTCGCACCGCATGATGCGGCTGTGGTGGGGCCGCGGGGAAGAGGAGTGTCGGTGTTTCGTTGCCACTCTCCCTGTCCTCCGCGGCCGAACATCGGTCGGCGGTGGAGCCGCAGACCAGATCCACCGCAGGGGCTGGGTTGGCTTAGTGCTTTCCTGGCCCCTTGGCCTCTGGGAGGCGGACTCGGGGAGTCCGTTTCCCACCTACAAAGGAGGCCGAGATGGAAGGCGCGTCCGTGTTCCGGCGCGCCTTGCAGGAGAGGGATGGAGAGGGGGATGTCCTCCCCCCGAAGGAGGGGCCGGCTTGCCGGCCAGCGCAGGCGGGGTCGCGGAGGTGTGAAATTACGTAATTATGAAACTAAAAAGAATGCTTAAAACTCTAATACACAAAGATATAGGGGGTTAGATTAGGTTAGGTTAGGTTAGGTTAGGTTAGGTTACAAAATCAGCACAAAAAACGAAGAAATGAAATTTTTTTTACAAATGGAATAAAATTACGTAATTATGAAACTAAAAATAATTGATTAGAACTAGACTAGAAATGGCCTAAATGCGGCGCAGGATGACTGTCTAACAATTACTCTAAACAAATGCTACAACAAAAAACCAATTTAGAATGCTTAAAACTCTAATACACAAAGATATAGGGGGTTAGGTTAGAGTTAGGTTAGGTTAAGGTTAGGTTAGGGTAGGTTACAACCCCCGCCCCCGAAGGGTTCCCGCTTTGTCGTAGCGGGGCTTAGTAACCGTGGTGTGGAGTTAACCACGGTGAAGCTAAGAGGAACCCAAATGGCCGGCCTAAGGCGTTTAAAGGCCGGCCTGAGGAGGCTGCCCGGGCGAGTTAGAGTTGAGCTCGCCCCGGATGCGTGTCGGTGGGCTGCGGGGTGTGGATGGACGGAGCGAGGCCGTCCTCCGCACCATCCGCAGCCGAGGCGGAGTCGGGGAATGGGGTGGCGGTGCGGGGACTGTTAGCACCGGTACCGCGCATCGTCACCCCACCCTCCGCATCCGAGACGGAGTCGCGGAGGGAGAGTAGTGTATCTCCCTATCCTCCGCGACTCAAGCGGGGTCGCACCGCTGATGCGGCCGTGGTGGGGCCGCGGGTTCAGTGGAGTGTGGTTGATCCTGCCGCTCTCCTGTCCTCCGCGGCCGAACATTGGCTGGCGGCGGAGCCTATCACCAGATCCGCCGCAGGGGCTGGGGCTTTCCTGGCCCCCATGGCCTCTGGGGGCGGACTCGGGGAGTCCGCTTCCCACCTACAGAGGAGGCCGAGTTGGAGGGCGCGTCCGTGTTCCGGCGCGCCTTGCAGGAGAGGGATGGAGAGGGGATGTCCTCCCCGGAGGAGGGGCCGGCTTGCCGGCCAGCGCAGGCGGGGTCGCGGAGGTGTGCGAAAGCGTTCCCGTGGCCCCGCCATACGCGACGAAGGTGGAACACCATGGGGTTTTAGTCGGTGCGAGTCCGACATAACTCCACCCTTGCCCCGCAGGTGGGTATGCGTAGGCATTTCCCCATGTAAAAAAAAAAAAAGGTTACAACCCCCGAAGGGTTCCGCTCCCCGAAGGGTTCCCGCTTTGTCGTAGCGGGGGCTTAGTAACCGTGGTGTGGAGTTAACCACGGTGAAGCTAAGAGGAACCCAAATGGCCGGCCTAAGGCGTTCTAAGGCCGGCCCGAGGAACCGCTCCGGGCGGGCAGGAGCTGGGCCCGCCCTGGATGCGTGTCGGTGGGCTGCGGGGTGTGGATGGACGGAGTGAGGCCGTCTTACGCACCATCCGCAGCCGAGGCGGAGTCGGGGGAATGGGGTGGCGGTGCGGGGACTGTTAGCAGCGGTACCGCGCATCGTCGCCCCCACCCTCCGCATCCGAGACGGAGTCGCGGAGGGAGGAGTAGTGTATCTCCCTATCCTCCGCGACTCAAGCGGGGTCGCACCGCTGATGCGGCCGTGGTGGGGCCGCGGGTTCAGTGGAGTGCTGGTTGATCCTGCCGCTCTCCCTGTCCTCCGCGGCCGAACATTGGTCGGCGGCGGAGCCTATCACCAGATCCGCCGCAGGGGCTGGGGCTTTCCTGGCCCCATGGCCTCTGGGGGCGGACTCGGGGAGTCCGCTTCCCACCTACAGAGGAGGCCGAGTTGGAGGGCGCGTCCGTGTTCCGGCGCGCCCTGCCTGGAGGGGTGGAGAGGGGATGTCCTCCCCGGAGAAGGGGCCGGTTTGCCGGCCAGCGCAGGCGGGGTCGCGGAGGTGTGCGAAAGCGTTCCCGTGGCCCCGCCATACGCGACGAAGGTGGAACACCATGGGGTTTTAGTCGGTGCGAGTCCGACATAACCTGCTGCCCCCGCAGGTGGGTATGCGTAGGCATTTCCCCATGTAAAAAAAAAAAAAAAAAAGGGTAGGTTACAAAATAAACACAAAAAACGAAGAAATGAAATTTTTTTACAAATGGAATAAAATTACGTAATTATGAAACTAAAAATAATTGATTAGAACTAGACTAGAAATGGCCTAAATGCGGCGCAGGATGACTGTCTAACAATTACTCTAAACAAATGCTACAACAAAAACCAATTTAGAATGCTTAAAACTCTAATACACAAAGATATAGGGGTTAGGTTAGGTTAAGGTTAGGTTAGGTTAGGTTACAAAATCAGCACAAAAACGAAGAAATGAAATTTTTTTTTTTTACAAATGGAATAAAATTACGTAATTATGAAACTAAAAATAATTGATTAAAACTAGACTAGAAATGGCCTAAATGCGGCGCAGGATGACTGTCTAACAATTACTCTAAACAAATGCTACAACAAAAAACCAATTTAGAATGCTTAAAACTCTAATACACAAAGATATAGGGGGTTAGGTTAGGTAAGGTTAGGTTAGGTTAGGTTACAAAATCAGCACAAAAAACGAAGAAATGAAATTTTTTTTACAAATGGAATAAAATTACGTAATTATGAAACTAAAAATAATTGATTAGAACTAGACTAGAAATGGCCTAAATGCGGCGCAGGATGACTGTCTAACAATTACTCTAAACAAATGCTACAACAAAAAACCAATTTAGAATGCTTAAAACTCTAATACACAAAGATATAGGGGGTTAGGTTAGGTAAGGTTAGGTTAGGTTAGGTTACAAAATCAGCACAAAAAACGAAGAAATGAAATTTTTTTTACAAATGGAATAAAATTACGTAATTATGAAACTAAAAATAATTGATTAGAACTAGACTAGAAATGGCCTAAATGCGGCGCAGGATGACTGTCTAACAATTACTCTTAAACAAATGCTACAACAAAAACCAATTTAGAATGCTTAAAACTCTAATACACAAAGATATAGGGGTTAGGTTAGGTTAAGGTTAGGTTAGGTTAGGTTACAAAATCAGCACAAAAACAGAAGAAATGAAATTTTTTACAAATGGAATAAAATTACGTAATTATGAAACTAAAAATAATTGATTAAGAACTAGACTAGAAATGGCCTAAATGCGGCGCAGGATGACTGTCTAACAATTACTCTAAACAAATGCTACAACAAAAACCAATTTAGAATGCTTAAAACTCTAATACACAAAGATATAGGGGTTAGGTTAGGTTAAGGTTAGGTTAGGTTAGGTTAGGTTAGGTTAGGTTAGGTTACAAAATCAGCACAAAAACGAAGAAATGAAATTTTTTACAAATGGAATAAAATTACGTAATTATGAAACTAAAAATAATTGATTAAAACTAGACTAGAAATGGCTAAATGCGGCGCAGGATGACTGTCTAACAATTACTCTAAACAAATGCTACAACAAAAACCAATTTAGAATGCTTAAAACTCTAATACACAAAGATATAGGGGTTAGGTTAGAGTTAGGTTAGGTTAGGTTAGGTTGGGTTACAAAATCAGCACAAAAAACGAAGAAATGAATTTTTTTTTACAAATGGAATAAAATTACGTAATTATGAAACTAAAAATAATTGATTAGAACTAGACTAGAAATGGCCTAAATGCGGCGCAGGATGACTGTCTAACAATTACTCTAAACAAATGCTACAACAAAAAACCAATTTAGAATGCTTAAAACTCTAATACACAAAGATATAGGGGGTTAGGTTAGGTTAGGTTAGGTTAGGTTAGGTTACAAAAGGGGTGCCACGTCAGAAAACCTCCTCGAGTGCCTGGTCGTTGAATTTCCCTTTGATACTATTGTATCCGGGGGAAAGGCAACGCCGGGACGGTGCACCCTGGGCACTGGTGATGATACGTTGTTGCCAGTGGCGAATGTTCTGACAGGGGGGATAGCTGCTCTGCGTGTCCCTCTGATAAGCGGAGGGCACTGCGGAGTGGCAGGGGGTTGCATTTCTCCTTGATCAAAGTATCCGGGGAAAGGCAACAAATGATGGTGGGTATTGGGAACTGGTGACGATACGTCGTCCTCAGTGCCCAATGCGCGGGTGGAGGTTGCATTTCTCCTTGATCAAAGCATCCGGGGAAAGGCAACAAATGATGGTGGGTATTGGGAACTGGTGGCGATACGTCGTTGGCAGTGCCTAATGCTCATAGTGGAGGACGGGCTCGGTGTGCGTTTTACTGCCGCCGGGCACTCAACCGTCGAGCGTTGTGGGAGGTTGCATTTCTCCTTGATCAAAGTATCCGGGGAAAGGCAACAAATGATGGTGGGTATTGGGAACTGGCGACGATATATCGTTTCCAGTGCCTAATGCTCATAGTGGAGGACGGGCTCGGTGTGCGTTTTACTGCCGCCGGGCACTCAACCGTCGAGCGTTGTGGGAGGTTGCATTTCTCCTTGATCAAAGTATCCGGGGAAAGGCAACAAATGATGGTGGGTATTGGGAACTGGTGACGATATATCGTTTCCAGTGCCCAATGCGCGGGTGGAGGTTGCATTTCTCCTTGATTTCTGTATCCGGGGAAAGGCAACAAATGATGGTGGGTATTGGGAACTGGTGGCGATACGTCGCTCTCAGTGCCCAATGCGCGGGTGGAGGTTGCATTTCTCCTTGATCAAAGTATCCGGGGGAAAGGCAACAAATGATGGTGGGTATTGGGAACTGGTGGCGATACGTCGTTGTCAGTTCCTAATGTGCGGGTGGAGGTTGCATTTCTCCTTGATCAAAGTATCCGGGGAAAGGCAACAAATGATGGTGGGTATTGGGAACTGGTGACGATATATCGTTTCCAGTGCCTAATGCTCATAGTGGAGGACGGGCTCGGTGTGCGTTTTACTGCCGCCGGGCATTCAACCGTCCAAAACTGGGGAGTTACGTCGGCTTTCCCAGCGCGCCGTAACCCGCTGTACTCTCTTCAAGGACCCCAGCGTTGACGATTATGGGTACGTCGAAGTGCAGCGGAGCGGAGGGCTTGCCTTAATTGGCCGGCCCGCGAGAAGGATCACTCTATAAAACCAGACAGCGAAGTCTTAAAACCTGTGGGTACCAGGCGACCCCACAGTATGTAGCCTTGTCTCTGGAATAGGCGTCACCCGGAGATCGACATTTTATTTCGTCTAACTCGTGGGATTTGTTATGGAATATTCAAACAACCTAGAGGGAGAAGGAGACTTAGCGAAAAGCGCTGAGTCTGTAATAACAGTCGAGATACTCAACATCAAGGGACCAGAGCCAGGAGGAAGAGCAACATCTGCGGGACCAGTAGTCGGCACGGGACAGGCGTGGACGCTTTGCGCGCCCAAGTACGCCTGTGAGTTTGGGCGGTGAGAGTGACGGCGGAAGATCGATGCCTCTCCAGATCCGCAACCTCGGAGGTGTCCGCAAGGACAAGTAGGAAGAGGAGAGCCAAGCCTGCGACTGTCGTGGCCGACAAATTCCAGGCAGTCGCAGTCTCAGGCACGGACACGGAGTTGGTCGCTGACGAAGAGGGAGGCATCTGGGACCCTACTGTAGCCCAGGCCAAAACGCGTGCGAAGGAAAGCCTTCCAAAACCCGCAGATTTGGGTCGGGAGATGGAAGGCAAATCGACCATGGACTTGGATGCCTGCATCCGGGCCAATCTGCTGGCAGTCGACAAGGTTGCCGATAAATCTGTAGCAAAGGGTACATTGCACAGCCTGCGGTTGGCGGCCAGGATGGTCGAGGCAGCCACTGCGGAACTGGCGCGGAGGGTCTCCCAGCCCCCAATGTTGAGGCTAGAGCGTGAGAACGCTGGCAGGCTCCGCTCGCAGCTGTCAGGCTCTACAAATGGAATAAAATTACGTAATTATGAAACTAAAAATAATTGATTAGAACTAGACTAGAAATGGCCTAAATGCGGCGCAGGATGACTGTCTAACAATTACTCTAAACAAATGCTACAACAAAAACCAATTTAGAATGCTTAAAACTCTAATACACAAAGATATAGGGGTTAGGTTAGGTTAGGTTAGGTTAGGTTAAGGTTAGGTTAGGTTAGAGTTAGGTTAGGTTAGGTTAGGTTAGGTTAGGTTAGGTTAGAGTTAGGTTAGGTTAAGGTTAGGTTAGGTTACAAAATCAGCACAAAAACGAAGAAATGAAATTTTTTTACAAATGGAATAAAATTACGTAATTATGAAACTAAAAATAATTGATTAGAACTAGACTAGAAATGGCCTAAATGCGGCGCAGGATGACTGTCTAACAATTACTCTAAACAAATGCTACAACAAAAACCAATTTAGAATGCTTAAAACTCTAATACACAAAGATATAGGGGTTAGGTTAGGTTAGAGTTAGGTTAGGTTAGGTTAGGTTAGAGTTAGGTTAGGTTAGAGTTAGGTTAGGTTACAAAATCAGCACAAAAACGAAGAAATGAAATTTTTTTACAAATGGAATAAAATTACGTAATTATGAAACTAAAAATAATTGATTAGAACTAGACTAGAAATGGCCTAAATGCGGCGCAGGATGACTGTCTAACAATTACTCTAAACAAATGCTACAACAAAAACCAATTTAGAATGCTTAAAACTCTAATACACACAAAGATATAGGGGTTAGGTTAGGTTAGGTTAGGTTAGAGTTAGGTTAGGTTAAGGTTAGGTTAGGTTACAAAATCAGCACAAAAACGAAGAAATGAAATTTTTTTACAAATGGAATAAAATTACGTAATTATGAAACTAAAAATAATTGATTAGAACTAGACTAGAAATGGCCTAAATGCGGCGCAGGATGACTGTCTAACAATTACTCTAAACAAATGCTACAACAAAAAACCAATTTAGAATGCTTAAAACTCTAATACACAAAGATATAGGGGGTTAGGTTAGGTAAGGTTAGGTTAGGTTAGGTTAGGTTAGGTTAGGTTAGGTTAGGTTAGGTTAGGTTAAGGTTAGGTTAGGTTACAAAATCAGCACAAAAAACGAAGAAATGAAATTTTTTTTACAAATGGAATAAAATTACGTAATTATGAAACTAAAAATAATTGATTAGAACTAGACTAGAAATGGCCTAAATGCGGCGCAGGATGACTGTCTAACAATTACTCTAAACAAATGCTACAACAAAAACCAATTTAGAATGCTTAAAACTCTAATACACAAAGATATAGGGGTTAGGTTAGGTTAGGTTAGGTTAGGTTAGGTTAGAGTTAGGTTAGGTTAGAGTTAGGTTAGGTTAGGTTAGGTTAGGTTAGAGTTAGGTTAGGTTAAGGTTAGGTTAGGTTAGAGTTAGGTTAGGTTAGGTTACAAAATCAGCACAAAAACAGAAGAAATGAAATTTTTTTACAAATGGAATAAAATTACGTAATTATGAAACTAAAAATAATTGATTAGAACTAGACTAGAAATGGCCTAAATGCGGCGCAGGATGACTGTCTAACAATTACTCTAAACAAATGCTACAACAAAAACCAATTTAG
Organism: Teinopalpus imperialis; assembly: GCA_029286865.1. NCBI lineage: Eukaryota > Metazoa > Arthropoda > Insecta > Lepidoptera > Papilionidae > Teinopalpus > Teinopalpus imperialis. The sequence goes on along the minus strand of JAGSMU010000129.1, from coordinate 44,086 downwards.
AATGCTTAAAACTCTAATACACACAAAGATATAGGGGTTAGGTTAGGTTAGGTTAGGTTAGGTTAGGTTAGGTTAGGTTAAGGTTAGGTTAGGTTAGGTTAGGTTAGGTTAGGTTAAGGTTAGGTTAGGTTAGGTTAGGTTAAGGTTAGGTTAGGTTAGAGTTAGGTTAGGTTAGAGTTAGGTTAGGTTAGAGTTAGGTTAGGTTAGAGTTAGGTTAGGTTAAGGTTAGGTTAGGTTAGGTTAGGTTAGGTTAAGGTTAGGTTAGGTTAGGTTAGGTTAGGTTACAAAATCAGCACGAAAACGAAGACGCCCTCCCACCCTCCGGTAGCGGAGCTGCCTCCGGTGACCACACCGAGGCCTCTTATAGTGGACGATGTGCCAGCATCCACGTCGTGGGCACAGGTGGCCAAGAAGGCCAAAAAGCCTAAGACCCAGCAGGCAGCGGCCCAACAAGGCAAAAAAAGGCGAAGCTCATACGCACTCCGTCCACGGCTGCCGTGACGGTGACGCTGCCGACTGGCTCCTCCACCACTTACGCAAAGTGATGGAGGTAACCAAGTCGAAGATAAGGCTGGCGGACATCGGCATCGAGACTGTCCGCCAAAAGCGGGCTGTGACCGGTGGTCTCCTTTTGGAGATCAGCGGTCCTGATTGCAGCTCGAGGGCGGATGGTCTCGCGGCTAAAATGCGGGAGGTCCTTTCAGAAATGGACGTCCGGATTGGCCGCCCGGTCAAGTCGGGCGACATTCGTCATGAAGGACCTCGATGATGCCGTCAGCCCGAGCGATGTCGCGGCGGCTGTGGCCGAGGCTGGAGGGTGTTCGGTGGACGACGTGAAGGTCGGAGAGGTCCACAGAACACCCATGCGTATGGGCACGTGCTGGGTGCGGTGCCCACAGCAGTGCTGCGTAAATTGGTGACCGCTGGGCGTGTACGCGTGGGCTGGGGATCTGCTGGGGTGGAACTCTTGGATCCCAGGCCCATGCACTGCTTCCGGTGCCTGGAGAAGGGCACGTTGGTAGCAGGTGCCCTAACCAGGCGAACCGGAGCACGCGCTGCTACGCTTGTGGGGAAACCGGGCACAGGGCCAGAGAGTGCAAAGCTCTTGCACTCAAATGTCCACTGTGCTCGGACCTGGGGCACCCTCTAACCATCGTCTTGGTAAGAGGTGCGCCCCACCATCAAAGAAGAGCGGGAGAAAACCATCTCCTCCTGCCCGCAAGCGCAGCAGCAGTCCCAGCAGCCGCAACCGGAGCACCAGCTCGGGATGGAGGTCGCGTAGGCCTCTTCGCACCCCTCAAGGTCCTTCAGAGCAACCTGAACCACTGCCGCAATGCTCAGCATTTGTTTATGCAGACCATTGCAGGTGCCGGGTTGCGCCAGCGTAGTGGCGGAGCCCTATGCCGTGCCGGACCACCCTCACTGGTTCGGCGATGAGCTGGGTTCCGTAGCGATCTACTGGGGGTGGAGAGGGTGTCACCCTCTCCCTATTGGGAAGGGTCAGGGCTTCGTTGCAGTGCAATGGGGCACCCTGGCCATAGTTGGCTGCTACGTCTCCCGCGAGGTCCCTCGCCGACTACGAGGTGTACCTGGACGAGGTGGCACTCTGCGTTCGCAGGTGCCTCCCTCGTCCGTCGATTGTCCTGGGAGACTTCAACGCCCACTCCAGGGCGTGGGGGAATCCCAGCGACAGTCCGAAGGGAGAGACGGTGATGGAATGGGCGGCTGGATTGGACCTCCGATTGGCAAATCGGGGGTCCGTAAGCACGTGCGTGCGGTGGCAGGGGGAGTCGGTCGTGGATCTTACATGGGCGACTCCGCTGCGATGCGCATGTTGTCGGGCTGGCGGGTTGCAGAGGAGGTGGTCACATTATCCGACCACCGCCACATTATTTTCGATCTTGCACTCCGCCGTCCCGACTATGCCTCCAGCCGCCGAGAAGGCAGTCACACGCGACGTTGGTGTCTCAAGCGGCTAGACCGAGACTTGCTCGGGGCCGCCGCCAACGTTGCAATATGGCCAGAAAGCGCCGAAGAGGTTCCGTCCGATCCGGAAGTGGAAGCGAACTGGTTCCGGGACACGATGACGCGTATTTGTGACGCGTCGATGCCCCGGACCGGTCGCCCCAAGCGCGGGGCGGTGTACTGGTGGTCGGCAGAGATCGCGGAGCTGCGAGCGATCTGCTTGCAGAGCCGCCGCCAGTACACCAGAGCCCGAAGGAGGCGAAGGCGGGCTCCGAGTGAGGAGATAGCCAGACTCTACGAGGCGTATCGAGCGGCCACGAAGGCGTTGCAGGCAGCTGTCTGCAACGCCAGGTCTCGGTCCTGGAGAGAGCTCCTGGAGGGACTCAACGAGGATCCGTGGGGCGTCCGTACAGGATGGTGCTAGAAAGCTCCGTCCTTGACGCCCCCGGTGACGGAAACTCTAGATCCGGCCCTCTTGGGAAGAGTGATTAGCTCGCTCTTTCCGGAGGGTCGGTCAGAATCCCTCAGTCTACCCCAATCTTCGTGTCAATGGAGTGACGAAATGGGGTGACCGCACAGGAGCTGGACCGAGCCGTGGGCCGCTTGAGAGGCAGGAACACCGCGCCGGGACCCGACGGAATTCCCGGCCGGGTCTGGGTGTTGAGTCTGGCTACCCTCGGGAACAGGCTGAGGCAGCTGTTCACCAGCTGCCTCCGCAACGCCTCGTTCCCTAGGGCCTGGAAGGAGGCCCGAATGGTCCTCTTGAAGAAGGCAGACAGAGTCGCAGATTCTCCCTCTGCGTACCGTCCCATATGCCTGTTGGACGAGGCTGGCAAGTTATTCGGGAATTCTTGCCGCCCGTCTCAACGGGCATCTGTCGCGTGTCGGTCCCGATCTCGCCGAAACCAGTTCGGTTTCCGACGGGGCGTTCCACCATCGACGCGGTTCTGCGCGTCCGCTCCTGTCGGAGCAGGCTGTGTCCCGGGCGGAGTGGCGTTGGCGATAAACATTGATATCGTCAACGCCTTTAATTCCCTGCCCTGGGACGCGATAAGGGGGGGACTTTTACACCATGGTGTTCCCCCCTACCTGCAAGGCGTGATCGCGGACTACTTGCGCGACAGGTACATCTTGTACATGGACCGAGACGGTACGAGGATCCGGAGGAGATCCAGTGTGGGGTTCCACAGGGGTCGGTTTTGGGCCCGTTACTGTGGAATCTCGCCTACGACTCTGTTCTGCGAGTCGAGCTCCCGCTGGCGTATATGTCGTCTGTTACGCTGACGACACGTTGGTGGTCGCCAGCGGGGACTCCTTCGAGAGGACCAAGGAGCTCGCCGAGCTTGGGGCGGAAATCGTCGTCGCCAAAGTCCACGAGTTGGGACTGGAGGTAGCGCCTCACAAGACCGAGGCGCTATGGTTCCACAAACTGCCGCGGAGCAGGGAACCACCCGACTCGTGCGTCCGAGTAGGTGAGTCGGAAGTCAGAGTGGGGCGGTACATGAAGTACCTAGGCCTCACCCTGGACAGTCGCTGGGGCTTCGAAGAGCACTTCGAGCGCCTGGTCCCCCGGATCGAGAGGGTAGCGGGTGCTATGCACAGACTGCTGCCCAATCTCGGGGGACCGAGTGAGGAAGTTCGCCGCCTCTATGCCGGGGTCGTACGATCCGTAGCCCTCTATGGGGCGCCCGTATGGGCGAAGAGGCTGGCCATCCGACGCTGTAGGACTAAGATCTACAGCGTCCAGCGTAGGATGGCCATACGGGTCGTACGAGGATACCGGACGGTATCGTTCGAGGCGGCGACAATCCTGGCTCGCTTTCCACCTCTGGATATTCTGGCGGACATGGACGCGAGGGTGTATCACCGGATTCGCGTCCTACGCCAGAGCGGTGGTGGCGAGCCAGAAGAGGCGCTCGAGGCGGTAAAACGGCAGGAACGACGTATCGCATTCGCGACGTGGCGCGCAAAGGCTCCGCGAGGAGCAGAATGCGCGCAAACGCGTCGTCGGAGCATTCCTGCCGGTCTTCGAAGCCTGGATGCAGCGACGAGGGTTACAAAATCAGCAATAAAAACGAAGAAATGAAATTTTTTACAAATGGAATAAAATTACGTAATTATGAAACTAAAAATAATTGATTAGAACTAGACTAGAAATGGCCTAAATGCGGCGCAGGATGACTGTCTAACAATTACTCTAAACAAATGCTACAACAAAAACCAATTTGGAATGCTTAAGACTCTAATACACAAAGATATAGGGGTTAGGTTAGGTTAGTTAGGTTAGGTTAGTTAGGTTAGGTTAGGTTACAAAATCAGCACAAAAACGAAGAAATGAAATTTTTTACAAATGGAATAAAATTACGTAATTATGAAACTAAAAATAATTGATTAGAACTAGACTAGAAATGGCCTAAATGCGGCGCAGGATGACTGTCTAACGATTACACTGAACAAATGCTACAACAAAAACCAATTTGGAATGCTTAAGACTCTAATACACAAAGATATAGGGGTTAGGTTAGGTTACAAAATCAGCACAAAAACGAAGAAATGAAATTTTTTACAAATGGAATAAAATTACGTAATTATGAAACTAAAAATAATTGATTAGAACTAGACTAGAAATGGCCTAAATGCGGCGCAGGATGACTGTCTAACAATTACTCTAAACAAATGCTACAACAAAAACCAATTTGGAATGCTTAAGACTCTAATACACAAGATATAGGGGTTAGGTTAGGTTAGGTTAGGTTAGTTAGGTTAGGTTAGAGTTAGGTTAGGTTAGGTTACAAAATCAGCACAAAAACGAAGAAATGAAATTTTTTACAAATGGAATAAAATTACGTAATTATGAAACTAAAAATAATTGATTAGAACTAGACTAGAAATGGCCTAAATGCGGCGCAGGATGACTGTCTAACAATTACTCTAAACAAATGCTACAACAAAAAACCAATTTGGAATGCTTAAGACTCTAATACACAAAGATATAGGGGGTTAGGTTAGGTTAGGTTAGGTTAGGTTAGGTTAGGTTAGGTTAGGTTACAAAATCAGCACGAAAAACGAAGAAATGAAATTTTTTTTACAAATGGAATAAAATTACGTAATTATGAAACTAAAAATAATTGATTAGAACTAGACTAGAAATGGCCTAAATGCGGCGCAGGATGACTGTCTAACAATTACTCTAAACAAATGCTACAACAAAAAACCAATTTGGAATGCTTAAGACTCTAATACACAAAGATATAGGGGGTTAGGTTAGGTTAGGTTAGGTTAGGTTACAAAATCAGCACGAAAAACGAAGAAATGAAATTTTTTACAAATGGAATAAAATTACGTAATTATGAAACTAAAAATAATTGATTAAAACTAGACTAGAAATGGCCTAAATGCGGCGCAGGATGACTGTCTAACAATTACTCTAAACAAATGCTACAACAAAAACCAATTTGGAATGCTTAAGACTCTAATACACAAAGATATAGGGGTTAGGTTAGGTTACAAAATCAGCACAAAAACGAAGAAATGAAATTTTTTACAAATGGAATAAAATTACGTAATTATGAAACTAAAAATAATTGATTAGAACTAGACTAGAAATGGCCTAAATGCGGCGCAGGATGACTGTCTAACAATTACTCTAAACAAATGCTACAACAAAAACCAATTTAGAATGCTTAAAACTCTAATACACAAAGATATAGGGGTTAGGTTAGGTTAGGTTACAAAATCAGCACAAAAACGAAGAAATGAAATTTTTTACAAATGGAATAAAATTACGTAATTATGAAACTAAAAATAATTGATTAGAACTAGACTAGAAATGGCCTAAATGCGGCGCAGGATGACTGTCTAACAATTACTCTAAACAAATGCTACAACAAAAACCAATTTGGAATGCTTAAGACTCTAATACACAAAGATATAGGGGTTAGGTTAGGTTAGTTAGGTTAGGTTAGTTAGGTTAGGTTAGGTTACAAAATCAGCACAAAAACGAAGAAATGAAATTTTTTACAAATGGAATAAAATTACGTAATTATGAAACTAAAAATAATTGATTAGAACTAGACTAGAAATGGCCTAAATGCGGCGCAGGATGACTGTCTAACAATTACTCTAAACAAATGCTACAACAAAAACCAATTTGGAATGCTTAAGACTCTAATACACAAAGATATAGGGGTTAGGTTAGGTTACAAAATCAGCACAAAAACGAAGAAATGAAATTTTTTTTACAAATGGAATAAAATTACGTAATTATGAAACTAAAAATAATTGATTAGAACTAGACTAGAAATGGCCTAAATGCGGCGCAGGATGACTGTCTAACAATTACTCTAAACAAATGCTACAACAAAAAACCAATTTGGAATGCTTAAGACTCTAATACACAAAGATATAGGGGTTAGGTTAGGTTAGGTTAGGTTAGGTTAGGTTAGGTTAGGTTAGGTTAGGTTAGGTTAGGTTAGGTTAGGTTAGGTTAGGTTAGGTTAGGTTAGGTTAGGTTAGGTTAGGTTAGGTTAGGTTAGGTTAGGTTAGGTTAGTTAGGTTAGGTTAGGTTAGGTTAGGTTAGGTTAAGGTTAGTTTAGGTTAGTTTAGGTTACAAAATCAGCACAAAAACGAAGAAATGAAATTTTTTACAAATGGAATAAAATTACGTAATTATGAAACTAAAAATAATTGATTAGAACTAGACTAGAAATGGCCTAAATGCGGCGCAGGATGACTGTCTAACAATTACTCTAAACAAATGCTACAACAAAAACCAATTTGGAATGCTTAAGACTCTAATACACAAAGATATAGGGGTTAGGTTAGGTTACAAAATCAGCACAAAAACGAAGAAATGAAATTTTTTACAAATGGAATAAAATTACGTAATTATGAAACTAAAAATAATTGATTAGAACTAGACTAGAAATGGCTAAATGCGGCGCAGGATGACTGTCTAACAATTACTCTAAACAAATGCTACAACAAAAAACCAATTTAGAATGCTTAAAACTCTAATACACAAAGATATAGGGGGTTAGGTTAGGTTAGGTTAGGTTAGGTTAGGTTACAAAATCAGCACAAAAACGAAGAAATGAAATTTTTTTTACAAATGGAATAAAATTACGTAATTATGAAACTAAAAATAATTGATTAGAACTAGACTAGAAATGGCCTAAATGCGGCGCAGGATGACTGTCTAACAATTACTCTAAACAAATGCTACAACAAAAAACCAATTTAGAATGCTTAAAACTCTAATACACAAAGATATAGGGGGTTAGGTTAGGTTAGGTTAGGTTAGGTTAGGTTACAAAATCAGCACAAAAACGAAGAAATGAAATTTTTTTTACAAATGGAATAAAATTACGTAATTATGAAACTAAAAATAATTGATTAGAACTAGACTAGAAATGGCCTAAATGCGGCGCAGGATGACTGTCTAACAATTACTCTAAACAAATGCTACAACAAAAAACCAATTTAGAATGCTTAAAACTCTAATACACAAAGATATAGGGGGTTAGGTTAGGTTAGGTTAGGTTAGGTTAGGTTACAACCCCCCCGAAGGGTTCTCGCTTTGTCGTAGCGGGGGGGCTTAGTAACCGTGGCTTGGTCACCCACGGTGAAGCTAAGAGGAACCCAAATGGCCGGCCTGCGCCTTGAGGCCGGCCCGAGGTGGCCGCTCAGGTGGGCTCTTTATGAGCCAACCTAGGATGCGTGTCGGTGGACTGCTGGGGGCGGATGTGGCGGAGCGAGGCCGTCTTTCCCGCCCTCAGTAGCCGAGGCGGAGTCGCGGAGGGAGAGGAGTGTCGGTGTTTCGTTGCCGCTCTCCCTATCCTCCGCGACTCAAGCGGGGGTCGCACCGCATGATGCGGCTGTGGTGGGGCCGCGGGGGAAGAGGAGTGTCGGTGTTTCGTTGCCGCTCTCCCTGTCCTCCGCGGCCGAACATCGGTCGGCGGTGGAGCCGCAGACCAGATCCGCCGCAGGGGCTGGCTTCCTGGCCCCCATGGTTTTCTGGGGCGGACTCGGGGGAGTCCGCTTCCCACCAACAGAGGAGGCCGAGGTGGAAGGCGCGTCCGTGTTCCGGCGCGCCTTGCCGGAGAGGGGTGGGGAGGGGGATGTCCTCCCCCCGAAGGAGGGGCCGGCTTGCCGGCCAGCGCAGGCGGGGTCGCGGAGGTGTGCGAAAGCGTTCCCGTGGCCCCGTCATACGCGACGAAGGTGGAACACCATGGGGTTTTAGTCGGTGCGAGTCCGACATAACCCGCCCTCGTCCCCGCGGGGTGGTATGCGTAGGCATTTCCCCACGAAAAAAAAAAAAAAAAAAAGGTTAGGTTACAAAATCAGCACAAAAAACGAAGAAATGAAATTTTTTTTACAAATGGAATAAAATTACGTAATTATGAAACTAAAAATAATTGATTAGAACTAGACTAGAAATGGCCTAAATGCGGCGCAGGATGACTGTCTAACAATTACTCTAAACAAATGCTACAACAAAAAACCAATTTAGAATGCTTAAAACTCTAATACACAAAGATATAGGGGTTAGGTTAGGTTAGGTTAGGTTAGGTTAGGTTAGGCTAGGTTAGGTTAGTTACAAAATCAGCAATAAAAACGAAGAAATGAAATTTTTTTTACAAATGGAATAAAATTACGTAATTATGAAACTAAAAATAATTGATTAGAACTAGATTCAGAAATGGCCTAAATGCGGCGCAGGATGACTGTCTAACAATTACTCTAAACAAATGCTACAACAAAACCAATTTAGAATGCTTAAAACTCTAATACAATAAAGATATAGGGGTTAGGTTAGGTAAGGTTAGGTTAGGTTAGGTTAGGTTAGGTTACAAAATCAGCACAAAAACGAAGAAATGAAATTTTTTACAAATGGAATAAAATTACGTAATTATGAAACTAAAAATAATTGATTAGGAACTAGACTAGAAATGGCCTAAATGCGGCGCAGGATGACTGTCTAACAATTACTCTAAACAAATGCTACAACAAAACCAATTTAGAATGCTTAAAACTCTAATACACAAAGATATAGGGGTTAGGTTAGGTTAGGTTAGGTTAGTTAGGTTAGGTTAGGTTAGGTAGGTTACAAAATCAGCAATAAAAACGAAGAAATGAAATTTTTTTACAAATGGAATAAAATTACGTAATTATGAACTAAAAATAATTGATTAGAACTAGACTAGAAATGGCCTAAATGCGGCGCAGGATGACTGTCTAACAATTACTCTAAACAAATGCTACAACAAAAAACCAATTTAGAATGCTTAAAACTCTAATACACAAAGATATAGGGGGTTAGGTTAGGTTAGGTTAGGTTAGGTTAGGTTAGGTTAGGTTAGGTTACAAAATCAGCACAAAAAACGAAGAAATGAAATTTTTTTTACAAATGGAATAAAATTACGTAATTATGAAACTAAAAATAATTGATTAGAACTAGACTAGAAATGGCCTAAATGCGGCGCAGGATGACTGGTTCAACAATTACTCTAAACAAATGCTACAACAAAACCAATTTAGAATGCTTAAAACTCTAATACACAAAGATATAGGGGTTAGGTTAGGTTAGGTTAGGTTAGGTTAGTTAGGTTAGGTTACAAAATCAGCACAAAAAACGAAGAAATGAAATTTTTTACAAATGGAATAAAATTACGTAATTATGAAACTAAAAATAATTGATTAGAACTAGACTAGAAATGGCCTAAATGCGGCGCAGGATGACTGGTTCAACAATTACTCTAAACAAATGCTACAACAAAAACCAATTTAGAATGCTTAAAACTCTAATACACAAAGATATAGGGGTTAGGTTAGGTTAGAGTTAGGTTAGGTTAGGTTAGGTTAGGTTAGGTTAGGTTACAAAATCAGCAATAAAAACGAAGAAATGAAATTTTTTACAAATGGAATAAAATTACGTAATTATGAAACTAAAAATAATTGATTAGAACTAGACTAGAAATGGCCTAAATGCGGCGCAGGATGACTGTCTAACAATTACTCTAAACAAATGCTACAACAAAAACCAATTTAGAATGCTTAAAACTCTAATACACAAAGATATAGGGGTTAGGTTACAAAATCAGCACAAAAACGAAGAAATGAAATTTTTTACAAATGGAATAAAATTACGTAATTATGGAAACTAAAAATAATTGATTAGGAACTAGACTAGAAATGGCCTAAATGCGGCAGGATGACTGTCTAACAATTACCTAAACAAATGCTACAACAAAAACCAATTTAGGAATGCTTAAAACTCTAATACACAAAGATATAGGGGTTAGGTTACAAAATCAGCAATAAAAACGAAGAAATGAATTTTTTTACAAATGGAATAAAATTACGTAATTATGAAACTAAAAATAATTGATTAGAACTAGACCTAGAAATGGCCTAAATGCGGCGCAGGATGACTGTCTAACAATTACTCTAAACAAATGCTACAACAAAAAACCAATTTAGAATGCTTAAAACTCTAATACACAAAGATATAGGGGGTTAGGTTAGGTTAGGTTAGGTTAGGTTAGGTTAGGTTACAAAATCAGCACAAAAAACGAAGAAATGAATTTTTTTTTTACAAATGGAATAAAATTACGTAATTATGAAACTAAAAATAATTGATTAAAACTAGACTAGAAATGGCCTAAATGCGGCGCAGGATGACTGTCTAACAATTACTCTAAACAAATGCTACAACAAAAACCAATTTAGAATGCTTAAAACTCTAATACACAAAGATATAGGGGGTTAGGTTAGGTTAGGTTAGGTTAGGTTAGGTTACAAAATCAGCAATAAAAACGAAGAAATGAAATTTTTTACAAATGGAATAAAATTACGTAATTATGAAACTAAAAATAATTGATTGTGAACTAGACTAGAAATGGCCTAAATGCGGCGCAGGATGACTGGTTCAACAATTACTCTAAACAAATGCTACAACAAAAACCAATTTAGAATGCTTAAAACTCTAATAATAAAGATATAGGGGTTAGGTTAGTTACAAAATCAGCACAAAAACGAAGAAATGAATTTTTTTACAAATGGAATAAAATTACGTAATTATGGAAACTAAAAATAATTGATTAAAACTAGACTAGAAATGGCCTAAATGCGGCAGGATGACTGTCTAACAATTACCTAAACAAATGCTACAACAAAAACCAATTTAGGAATGCTTAAAACTCTAATAATAATAAAGATATAGGGGTTAGGTTACAAAATCAGCACAAAAACGAAGAAATGAATTTTTTTACAAATGGAATAAAATTACGTAATTATGGAAACTAAAAATAATTGATTGTGAACTAGACTAGAAATGGCCTAAATGCGGCAGGATGACTGTCTAACAATTACCTAAACAAATGCTACAACAAAAACCAATTTAGGAATGCTTAAAACTCTAATACACAAAGATATAGGGGTTAGGTTAGGTAAGGTTAGGTTAGGTTAGGTTACAAAATCAGCACAAAAAACGAAGAAATGAATTTTTTTTTACAAATGGAATAAAATTACGTAATTATGAAACTAAAAATAATTGATTAGAACTAGACTAGAAATGGCCTAAATGCGGCGCAGGATGACTGTTCAACAATTACTCTAAACAAATGCTACAACAAAACCAATTTAGAATGCTTAAAACTCTAATACACAAAGATATAGGGGTTAGGTTAGGTTAGGTTAGGTTAGGTTAGGTTACAAAATCAGCACAAAAAACGAAGAAATGAAATTTTTTACAAATGGAATAAAATTACGTAATTATGAAACTAAAAATAATTGATTAGAACTAGATTCAGAAATGGCCTAAATGCGGCGCAGGATGACTGTCTAACAATTACTCTAAACAAATGCTACAACAAAACCAATTTAGGAATGCTTAAAACTCTAATACACAAAGATATAGGGGTTAGGTTAGGTTAGGTTAGGTTAGGTAAGGTTAGGTTAGGTTAGGCTACAAAATCAGCACAAAAACGAAGAAATGAAATTTTTTACAAATGGAATAAAATTACGCAATTATGAAACTAAAAATAATTGATTAAAACTAGACTAGAAATGGCCTAAATGCGGCGCAGGATGACTGTTCAACAATTACTCTAAACAAATGCTACAACAAAACCAATTTAGAATGCTTAAAACTCTAATAATAACAAAGATATAGGGGTTAGGTTAGGCTAGGTTAGGTTAGGTTAGGCTAGGTTAGGTTACAAAATCAGCACAAAAACGAAGAAATGAATTTTTTTACAAATGGAATAAAATTACGTAATTATGAAACTAAAAATAATTGATTAGGAACTAGACTAGAAATGGCCTAAATGCGGCGCAGGATGACTGTCTAACAATTACTCCTAAACAAATGCTACAACAAAACCAATTTAGAATGCTTAAAACTCTAATACACAAAGATATAGGGGTTAGGTTAGGTTAGTTAGGTTAGGTTAGGTTACAAAATCAGCACAAAAACGAAGAAATGAAATTTTTTTTTACAAATGGAATAAAATTACGTAATTATGAAACTAAAAATAATTGATTAGAACTAGACTAGAAATGGCCTTAAATGCGGCGCAGGATGACTGTCTAACAATTACTCTAAACAAATGCTACAACAAAAACCAATTTAGAATGCTTAAAACTCTAATACACAAAGATATAGGGGTTAGGTTAGGTTAAGGTTAGGTTAGGTTAGGTTAGGTTAGGTTACAAAATCAGCACAAAAACGAAGAAATGAAATTTTTTTACAAATGGAATAAAATTACGTAATTATGAAACTAAAAATAATTGATTAGAACTAGACTAGAAATGGCCTTAAATGCGGCGCAGGATGACTGGTCTAACAATTACTCTAAACAAATGCTACAACAAAAACCAATTTAGAATGCTTAAAACTCTAATACACAAAGATATAGGGGTTAGGTTAGTTAGGTTAGGTTAGGTTAGGTTACAAAATCAGCACAAAAACGAAGAAATGAAATTTTTTACAAATGGAATAAAATTACGTAATTATGAAACTAAAAATAATTGATTAGAACTAGACTAGAAATGGCCTAAATGCGGCGCAGGATGACTGTCTAACAATTACTCTAAACAAATGCTACAACAAAACCAATTTAGAATGCTTAAAACTCTAATAATACACAAAGATATAGGGGTTAGGTTAGGTTAGGTTAGGTTACAAAATCAGCACAAAAACGAAGAAATGAAATTTTTTTACAAATGGAATAAAATTACGTAATTATGAAACTAAAAATAATTGATTAGAACTAGATTCAGAAATGGCCTAAATGCGGCGCAGGATGACTGTCTAACAATTACTCTAAACAAATGCTACAACAAAACCAATTTAGAATGCTTAAAACTCTAATACACAAAGATATAGGGGGTTAGGTTAGGTTAGGTTAGGTTAGGTTAGGTTACAAAATCAGCACAAAAAACGAAGAAATGAAATTTTTTTACAAATGGAATAAAATTACGTAATTATGAAACTAAAAATAATTGATTAGAACTAGACTAGAAATGGCCTAAATGCGGCGCAGGATGACTGTCTAACAATTACTCTAAACAAATGCTACAACAAAAAACCAATTTAGAATGCTTAAAACTCTAATACACAAAGATATAGGGGGTTAGGTTAGGTTAGGTTAGGTTAGGTTAGGTTAGGTTACAAAATCAGCACAAAAAACGAAGAAATGAAATTTTTTACAAATGGAATAAAATTACGTAATTATGAAACTAAAAATAATTGATTAGAACTAGATTCAGAAATGGCCTTAAATGCGGCGCAGGATGACTGTCTAACAATTACTCTAAACAAATGCTACAACAAAAAACCAATTTAGAATGCTTAAAACTCTAATACACAAAGATATAGGGGGTTAGGTTAGGTTAGGTTAGGTTAGGTTAGGGTAGGTTACAAAATAAACACAAAAAACGAAGAAATGAAATTTTTTTTACAAATGGAATAAAATTACGTAATTATGAAACTAAAAATAATTGATTAGAACTAGACTAGAAATGGCCTAAATGCGGCGCAGGATGACTGTCTAACAATTACTCTAAACAAATGCTACAACAAAAAACCAATTTAGAATGCTTAAAACTCTAATACACAAAGATATAGGGGGTTAGGTTAGGTTAGGTTAGGTTAGAGTTAGGTTAGGTTACAAAATCAGCACAAAAACGAAGAAATGAAATTTTTTACAAATGGAATAAAATTACGTAATTATGAAACCAAAAATAATTGATTAGAACTAGACTAGAAATGGCCTAAATGCGGCGCAGGATGACTGTCTAACGATTACACTGAACAAATGCTACAACAAAACCAATTTAGAATGCTTAAAACCTAATACACAAAGATATAGGGGGTTAGGTTAGGTTAGGTTAGGGTAGGTTACAAAATAAACACAAAAAACGAAGAAATGAAATTTTTTTTACAAATGGAATAAATTACGTAATTATGAAACTAAAAATAATTGATTAGAACTAGACTAGAAATGGCCTAAATGCGGCGCAGGATGACTGTCTAACAATTACTCTAAACAAATGCTACAACAAAAAACCAATTTAGAATGCTTAAAACTCTAATACACAAAGATATAGGGGGTTAGATTAGGTTAGGTTAGGTTAGGTTAGGTTAGGTTACAAAATCAGCACAAAAAACGAAGAAATGAAATTTTTTTTACAAATGGAATAAAATTACGTAATTATGAAACTAAAAATAATTGATTAGAACTAGATTCAGAAATGGCCTAAATGCGGCGCAGGATGACTGGTTCAACAATTACTCTAAACAAATGCTACAACAAAAACCAATTTAGAATGCTTAAAACTCTAATACACAAAGATATGCTGGGGTCGCACCGCATGATGCGGCTGTGGTGGGGCCGCGGGGAAGAGGAGTGTCGGTGTTTCGTTGCCGCTCTCCCTATCCTCCGCGACTCAAGCGGGGTCGCACCGCATGATGCGGCTGTGGTGGGGCCGCGGGGAAGAGGAGTGTCGGTGTTTCGTTGCCGCTCTCCCTATCCTCCGCGACTCAAGCGGGGTCGCACCGCATGATGCGGCTGTGGTGGGGCCGCGGGGAAGAGGAGTGTCGGTGTTTCGTTGCCGCTCTCCCTATCCTCCGCGACTCAAGCGGGGTCGCACCGCATGATGCGGCTGTGGTGGGGCCGCGGGGAAGAGGAGTGTCGGTGTTTCGTTGCCGCTCTCCCTATCCTCCGCGACTCAAGCGGGGTCGCACCGCATGATGCGGCTGTGGTGGGGCCGCGGGGAAGAGGAGTGTCGGTGTTTCGTTGCCGCTCTCCCTATCCTCCGCGACTCAAGCGGGGTCGCACCGCATGATGCGGCTGTGGTGGGGCCGCGGGGAAGAGGAGTGTCGGTGTTTCGTTGCCGCTCTCCCTATCCTCCGCGACTCAAGCGGGGTCGCACCGCATGATGCGGCTGTGGTGGGGCCGCGGGGAAGAGGAGTGTCGGTGTTTCGTTGCCGCTCTCCCTATCCTCCGCGACTCAAGCGGGGTCGCACCGCATGATGCGGCTGTGGTGGGGCCGCGGGGAAGAGGAGTGTCGGTGTTTCGTTGCCGCTCTCCCTATCCTCCGCGACTCAAGCGGGGTCGCACCGCATGATGCGGCTGTGGTGGGGCCGCGGGGAAGAGGAGTGTCGGTGTTTCGTTGCCGCTCTCCCTATCCTCCGCGACTCAAGCGGGGTCGCACCGCATGATGCGGCTGTGGTGGGGCCGCGGGGAAGAGGAGTGTCGGTGTTTCGTTGCCGCTCTCCCTATCCTCCGCGACTCAAGCGGGGTCGCACCGCATGATGCGGCTGTGGTGGGGCCGCGGGGAAGAGGAGTGTCGGTGTTTCGTTGCCGCTCTCCCTATCCTCCGCGACTCAAGCGGGGTCGCACCGCATGATGCGGCTGTGGTGGGGCCGCGGGGAAGAGGAGTGTCGGTGTTTCGTTGCCGCTCTCCCTATCCTCCGCGACTCAAGCGGGGTCGCACCGCATGATGCGGCTGTGGTGGGGCCGCGGGGAAGAGGAGTGTCGGTGTTTCGTTGCCGCTCTCCCTATCCTCCGCGACTCAAGCGGGGTCGCACCGCATGATGCGGCTGTGGTGGGGCCGCGGGGAAGAGGAGTGTCGGTGTTTCGTTGCCGCTCTCCCTATCCTCCGCGACTCAAGCGGGGTCGCACCGCATGATGCGGCTGTGGTGGGGCCGCGGGGAAGAGGAGTGTCGGTGTTTCGTTGCCGCTCTCCCTGTCCTCCGCGGCCGAACATCGGTCGGCGGTGGAGCCGCAGACCAGATCCGCCGCAGGGGGCTGGGTTGGCTTAGTGCTTTCCTGGCCCCCATGGCCTCTGGGAGGCAGACTCGGGGGAGTCCGTTTCCCACCTACTGAGGAGGCCGAGATGGAAGGCGCGTCCGTGTTCCGGCGCGCCTTGCAGGAGAGGAGTGGAGAGGGGGATGTCCTCCCCCCGAAGGAGGGGCCTGCTTGCCGGCCAGCGCAGGCGGGGTCGCGGAGGTGTGCGAAAGCGTTCCCGTGGCCCCGCCATACGCGACGAAGGTGGAACACCATGGGGTTTTAGTCGGTGCGAGTCCGACATAACCCACCCTTGCCCCCGCAGGGGTGGGTATGCGTAGGCATTTCCCCATGTAAAAAAAAAAAAAAAAGGTTAGGTTACAAAATCAGCACAAAAAACGAAGAAATGAAATTTTTTTTACAAATGGAATAAAATTACGTAATTATGAAACTAAAAATAATTGATTAGAACTAGACTAGAAAAGGCCTAAATGCGGCGCAGGATGACTGTCTAACAATTACTCTAAACAAATGCTACAACAAAAAACCAATTTAGAATGCTTAAAACTCTAATACACAAAGATATAGGGGGTTAGGTTAGGTTAGGTTAGGTTAGGTTAGGTTACAAAATCAGCACAAAAAACGAAGAAATGAAATTTTTTACAAATGGAATAAAATTACGTAATTATGAAACTAAAAATAATTGATTAGAACTAGACTAGAAATGGCCTAAATGCGGCGCAGGATGACTGGTTCAACAATTACTCTAAACAAATGCTACAACAAAACCAATTTAGAATGCTTAAAACTCTAATACACAAAGATATAGGGGTTAGGTTAGGTTAGGTTAGGTTAGGTTAGGTTACAAAATCAGCACAAAAAACGAAGAAATGAAATTTTTTACAAATGGAATAAAATTACGTAATTATGAAACCAAAAATAATTGATTAGGAACTAGACTAGAAATGGCCTAAATGCGGCGCAGGATGACTGTCTAACAATTACTCTAAACAAATGCTACAACAAAACCAATTTAGGAATGCTTAAAACTCTAATACACAAAGATATAGGGGTTAGGTTAGGTTAGGTTAGGTTAGGTTAGGTTACAAAATCAGCACAAAAACGAAGAAATGAAATTTTTTACAAATGGAATAAAATTACGTAATTATGAAACTAAAAATAATTGATTAGAACTAGACTAGAAATGGCCTAAATGCGGCGCAGGATGACTGTTCAACAATTACTCTAAACAAATGCTACAACAAAACCAATTTAGAATGCTTAAAACTCTAATACACAAAGATATAGGGGTTAGGTTAGGTTAGAGTTAGGTTAGGTTAGGTTAGGTTGGGGTGCCACGTCAGAAAACCTCCTCGAGTGCTTGGTCGTTGAATTTCCCTTTGATACTATTGTATCCGGGGAAAGGTAACGCCGGGCCGGTGCACCCTGGGCACTGGTGACGATACGTTGTTGCCAGTGGCGAATGTTCTGACAGGGGATAGCTGCTCTGCGTGTCCCTCTGATAAGCGGAGGGCACTGCGGAGTGGCAGGGGGGTTGCATTTCCTCTTGATTTTCAAATTCGGAGGAAAGGCAACCGAACGATGGTGCGCTTTGGGAACTGGAAACGATACGTCGTTATCAGTGCCCAATGCGCGGGTGGAGGTTGCATTTCTCCTTGATTTCTGTATCCGGGGGAAAGGCAACAAATGACGGTGGGCATTGGGAACTGGCGACGATATATCGTTTTCAGTGCCCAGTGCTCATAATGAAGGGACGGGCTCGGTGTGTACTAACACTGCCTCCGGGCACAACCGTCCAAAACTGGGGAGTTACGTCGGCTCCGCCAGCGCGCCGTAACCCGTTGTACTCTCTTCAAAGACCCCATCTCTGACGATCATGGGGTACGTCGAGGTGCAGCGGAGCGGAGGGCTTGCCTTAATTGGTCGGCCCGCGAGAAGGAAAACTCTTTAAAACCAGACAGCGAAGTCTTAAAACCTGTGGGTACCAGGTGACCCCACAGTATATAGCCTTGTCCCCGGAAAGGCGTCACCCGGGATCGACCTTTTATTTCGTCCACACTCGTGGGATTTGTTATGGAAAATTCACAAAACGTAGTATGTGAGGAGGGTGACTCAGCGCAGAGTGAGTCTGTAATTGCAGTGGCCGGCCCATTAACATCTGGGGCCAAAATAGCGGAGGAACAGCCGTGTCAAGGGAACCAGCGGTCCCGGCACGAGACAGGCGGGGCGATTTGTGCGCCCTACTACGCCTGCAAGTTTAGTCTGTGACAGCGATGGCGGAAGATCGGACGCATCGCTCACATCCGCCACTTCCGACGTGTCCGCAAGGACGAGGAAAAGGAGAGCCAAGCCTCCGATCGCGGCTGATAAGTTTCAGGCGGTCGCAGCCGAAGGCACGGACGTGGAGGTCGGCGACGATGATGGCATCTGGGACCCGACAGTGGCCCAGTCAACGACAAGGGTTAAGACTAGCCTTCCAAGACCCGAAGATATGGCAAGGGATATGGAAGGCAAGTCAATGACGGACCTGGGTGCCTGCATCCGTGATAGCCTGCTGGCGGTGGACAAGGTTGCCGACAAGTCCGGCAACCTAAAAGGGTCGTTTGTCCACAGCCTGCGGATGGCAACAAGATTGGTCGAAGCGGCAACCTCGGAGCTGGCGCGGAGGGTCTCGCAGCCCCTGAACATCGAGAAGCTCGAGCGCGAGAACGCGGAGCTGCGTTCACAGCTCGCAGAGCTCTCAACGAGGGTAGGGAGCCTGATGGAGGAGCTCAGCATACTCCGGAGGCAGGACGCAGCACTTGCGGATAGGGCACGTCCGTGCAATGCCGCCAAGACGCCAGTTCCTGCGCCGGCGGGCGGAGATTTCGAGAGACGGCTGATGGAGCGGATCGATGCGCTGATCGAGAGAAAGTTGGCGGCTTTTGGAGCGCAATCGCCCTTGACGTCCGCTCTGATTGGTCCTCCAATACAGGGTTCCTCCGTCAGTGCCGCAAAGAAGAAGTGCGGCAAAGGGAAGCGTGCCCAGCGTCAGCAGCCAGCTCCTGCCGCGCCTCCCGCAGCTCCTGAGCTTCCCAGAAGCTCCCGCGCCTACTGCAGCTCCTGCGGTTCCCGCAAAGCCAGTGGAAACTGGCCGAGCTGCTCCGGCATCCCAAACATGGGCGGTAGTGGCCAGTCGCAAAACCAAGAGGGCGGCTGCCCTGGTTACTTCCGTAACGCAAGCAGCTGTAACCCGAAAGGTGCCGGCAAAGGAGGTGGCAAAAGCAGTCGGTGAAACCGGGAAGGTTGCCACGATCAGCGGCCATAACGGTAACCGTGCCGGAACACAGCCAGATTTATACGCCGCAGTAATGGCTGCGGCGAAACAAAAATAAAGTTGGCAGACTGCGGCATCGACACTGTGCGGCCAAGGAGGGCAGTTACGGGTGCTTTGATACTGGAAGTATCCGGCCCCGACTGCGCCTCTAAGGCCGACGTGCTCGCCGCTAAAATGCGGGAGGCGCTATGACATGGACGTGCACATAGCACGTCCTTTGAAGACGGGTGAGTTGAGGGTGATGGACCTTGACGAGTCTGTCACCCCAACGGAGATCGCAGCAGCGGTGGCCGAAGCAGGAGGCTGTGCTGTCGCAGACGTTAGGGTGGGCACAATCCATCGCACACCCTCGCGTCTGGGTTCGGCGTGGGTGCGGTGTCCTCTGGGCACCGTACGGAAACTGGCCGCGGCAAAGTTCGTTCGGCTGGGATGGACGGCCGCTAAAGTTGAGGTGCTAGCAACAAGGCCGCTGCAGTGCTACCGGTGCCTTGAGTGGGGGCATGTTCGCAGCAGGTGCCCCAGTGAAAAGGACCGTAGCGCGCGGTGCTATGCCTGCGCGGAGCCGGGACATAAGGCGAGTCTATGCACTGCGGCCGCCTTGAAGTGCCCGCTGTGCGCGGACCTTGGCCGTAGCACCGCGAGGGTGCAAGGGGAGGTTTTTCCTCCCTAGGGACGTGCTCAGGCACCGTGCAGAGGGGCACCGGTGCGTTCCTATGGAGATCCCGGAGCCCCTCTAAATGCACTGAGGATGGCCACCGGGGGGGTTTTAGTGGTTAAAAATACCACATAACCCTGTCTCTCCCCCAGGAGGCAGGGTATCTTTCGAAGATTTCCGATAACAAAAAAAAAAAAAAAAAAAAAAGGTTAGGTTAGGTTGGGGTTCTCGCTTTGTCGTAGCAGGGGGCTTAGTAACCCTGGCTTGGTCACCCACGGTGAAGCCAAGAGGAACCCAAATGGCCGGCCTAAGGCGCTCTGTGGCCCGGCTTGAGGGAGACTACCGCTCCGGGTGGGCTCGTAACGAGCTCGCCTCGGAAGCGTGTCGGTGGACTGCTGGGGCGGAAGTGGCGGAGCGAGGCCGCCTTCCCCGCCCTCAGTAGCCGAGGCGGAGTCGCGGAGGGAGAGGAGTGTCGGTATTGCGTTGCCGCTCTCCCTATCCTCCGCGACTCAAGCGGGGGTCGCACCGCATGATGCGGCTGTGGTGGGGCCGCGGGGGAAGAGGAGTGTCGGTGTTTCGTGTCCGCTCTCCCTGTCCTCCGCGGCCGAACATCGGTCGGCGGTGGAGCCGCAGACCAGATCCGCCGCAGGGGGCTGGGTTGGCTTAGTGCTTACCTGGCCCCCATGGCCTCTGGGAGGCGGACTCGGGGAGTCCGTTTCCCACCTACTGAGGAGGCCGAGATGGAAGGCGCGTCCGTGTTCCGGCGCGCCTTGCAGGAGAGGGGTGGAGAGGGGATGTCCTCCCCGAAGGAGGGCCGGCTTGCCGGCCAGCGCAGGCGGGTCGCGGAGGTGTGCGAAAGCGTTCCCGTGGCCCCGCCATACGCGACGAAGGTGGAACACCATGGGGTTTTAGTCGGTGCGAGTCCGACATAACCCACCCTTGCCCCCGCAGGGTGGGTATGCGTAGGCATTTCCCATGTAAAAAAAAAAAGGTTGGGGTGCCACGTCAGAAAACCTCCTCGAGTGCCTGGTCGTTGAATTTCCCTTGGATACTTTTGTATCCGGGGGAAAGGCAACGCCGGGACGGTGCACCCTGGGCACTGGTGATGATACGTTGTTGCCAGTGGCGAATGTTCTGACAGGGGGGGATAGCTGCTCTGCGTGTCTCTCTGATAAGCGGAGGGCACTGCGGAGTGGCAGGGGGGTTGCATTTTCTCTTGATTTCCATATCCAGAGGAAAGGCAACCGAACGATGGTGCGCATTGGGCACTGGTGACGATACGTCGCTCTCAGTGCCCAATGCGAGGGTGGAGGTTGCATTTCTCCTTGATCAAAGTATCCGGGAGAAAGGCAACAAAATGAGGGTGTGCATTGGGAACTGGTGGCGATACGTCGTTGGCAGTGCCTAATGTTCACAGTGTGGGGGACGGGCTCGGTGTGCACTCAAACTGCCGCCGGGCACTTAACCGTCGAACGTTGTGGGAGGTTGCATTTCTCCTTGATTTCTGTATCCGGGGGAAAGGCAACAAATGATGGTGGGTATTGGGAACTGGTGACGATATATCGTTTCCAGTGCCTAATGCTCATAGTGGAGGGACGGGCTCGGTGTGCACTCACACTGCCGCCGGGCACCCAACCGTCCAAAACTGGGGAGTTACGTCGGCTCTCCCAGCGCGCCGTAACCCGCTGTACTTTCGTCAAAGACCTCAGTGTTGACGATAATGGGGTACGTCGAAGTGCAGTGGAGCGGAGGGCTTGCCTTAACTGGCCGGCCCGCGAGGAGTAAACCTCTATAAAAAATCAGACAGCGAAGTCTTGAAAACCTGTGGGTACCAGGCGACCCCCACAGTATGTAGCCTTGTCTCTGGAATAGGCGTCACCCGGAGATCGACCTTTACTTCGTCCTGTAATCGTGGGAACAATTATGGAAACTGATAAACAAAATAAATGCATGTCGGAGATGAGTGATGAGGGAGAGAGTGGAGACTCTATGCAGAGTGTGGAGTCTCCCAAAGAGATTAAGAATAGTGCGGGAAGAAAGCGTCCATCTATGGATGCAGATTGCAGTACTGGTCCATCAAAGGACCATGGTGAGGAGATTGGCTTGGCAATACCAAGAACATCTGCCAAGAGAGGCCGAGGGAGACCTCCTACTACGAGGCAGTACGTTGGGCTAGCTCAGGCGAAGTTATCGCCAATTGCTACCAATAGAGAGGAGAAGAGGATGGAGGCAAAGAAGGAGATTGCATCCACGGCTCGACAGCTCCGCGCCGATAGGTTGTCAACCCTGTCAGAGTCGTCGTCGAACGATGGCGACTTCCAGGCGGCATCGGAGCTAGGGAGGAAGATCGAGGAGAACATCGACCTCATCAACCAGGTCACCTTGAAATCCAAGAATCTGAAGGGCACCTCGATTCGGGCACTAAGGGAAGCAGCAGAATCCATCAGGTCGTTCACCCAGGTTCTGCAGAGCCGGTGCACCTCTGAAGAAACGAGGGGCTTGCAGGCGAGCAACAACCGCCTGCAAACTGAGGTTGCACAACTACGAAAGGAAGTGGCGGAGATGCGGTTGCTCTTGAGCAGCCCAACAAACGCGGACCAGTCCCGGCTGACGGCAACGAGGATCTGCGCGTTCTATCATTGTCAAGTGGGGACAATGATGAACGCCAGATTCGCGGCCTTGGAGGACCGCCTACTCCCAGAAAAGCGCCTCCGTCCCCCGTTGGCGGCAGACGCAAGGAAAAGTGCGGCGCCCAGCACATCGGCTGACCCACCGCTTCCCCGCCTCTCGGCTGCCCCGAAGCCGCCTGTCATTGCACCTAGCAGCGAAAGGGCAGTCGTAGCTGGGGGTTCTGTGGCTCCGAAGGGGAAGAAGAAGGGGAAGGGTAAGCACAGCGAATCCACTAAAGGGAGTCAGACGATTGCTGAGCCCCGATCTGTGCCACCAGCACCTCAGTCCATGGAAGAACCGTGGACTACGGTGGTAAGAAAGGGGCTTAAGAACAAGAGCGGCAAGGTTGTAAAGAGCCCTGGCAATTCTGCACCTAGGCCGGCAAAGATTGCCACCCCTCGGTCGACCGCTGTCGTGGTGACACTGGCGCCTGAAGCGGTGGCGGCAGGTGTTACATATGCGGAGGTTATCTCCGAGGCGAAGAGGAAAGTCGACCTCTGTCCTCGGGATAACAGAACTGCGGTTCCGCACATGTGCCACGGGGGCTCGTATGTTCGAGATCCCCGGCGCAGACAGCGGTGACAGGGCGGACGGCCTTGCCGATAAATTTAGGGGGGTGCTCGCAGCTAAAGGTGTGCGGATAACTAGACCAGCAAAGACAGTGGAGGTCAGAGTTGCTGGTCTGGATGACTCCGCCACTGTGGAGGAAGTGGTGACGGCCGTGGCGAAAGCCGGTGGCTGCCCCAAGGAGGCTGTCAAATGCAGCCAGATCCTACGGGATGTTGCAGGACTTGGGGTGGCCTGGGTTCGATGTCCCGTGGCGGCCGCTAAAAAGGTCACCAACAGCGGAAGGCTAATGATTTCGTGGGTCTCAGCTGTGGCGAAGCTAGTGGAGCCCACACCTCTGAGGTGCTTCCGCTGCCTGGAGTCGGGACATGTGAGGGCCCAATGCGACGCCGCAGTCGACCGGGGGGAGCTGTGCTTCCGTTGTGGTCAGTCTGGCCACAAGGCAGCGCAGTGTTCCGCCAACCCGCGTTGCGCTGTGTGTGTCGCAGCCAAAAAACCGGCCGACCACAGGATGGGAGGAAGGGCCTGCACCGCGCCTCCCAAGAGAGGGAAAAGGCCAGTTCGCACGTTGCCACCGAAGCAACCGGCCAGCCAGCAACCACAGGTGGAGGCAATGGAGGAGGATCCGAAACCGGCCTCGCAATGAGCTACGGCCTTCACGTAGTTCAGGCGAACGTCAACCACTGTGCTAGAGCACAAGATCTGCTCTTTCAGAGTATGGCGCAGTGGTTGACCCAGGTGGCCGTCGTTTCGGAACCCTACCTGGTTCCGGACAGGGATGGATGGGCGGGAGACGTGGATGGCTCGGTCGCGGTAGTTGTTCGGACGACTGCTGGTGCCCCACCCATGGATTGGGTGGAGAAGGGTCGCGGGTTCGTTGCGGCACTGGTGGGGGGGATAGTCATTATTGGCATTTATTGTCCCCCCAGCAGAAGCCGCTCCGAGTTCGAGGGACTCTTGGGCGAGGTCGGAGCTCTCATTGGCAGGAGTCACGCTCATCCTATTTTGGTGATGGGTGACTTCAATGCTAAGAACACCGTTTGGGGCTGTTCTGCCAGCGATACGCGGGGGACGTTCCTGGAGAGGTGGGCACTGTCCGTAGGACTCTGTCTGCTCAACCGAGGTTCGGAACCCACATGCGTTCGGCCCCAGGGGAGCTCCGTTGTGGACCTGTCCTTCGCCAGCACATCCATGGCGCGCCGGGTTCACGGGTGGGAAGTCGTGTCCGGTGTGGAGACGCTGTCGGATCATTTGTATATCCGCTTCAGCGTCTCCGATTCCGACGCGGCTCCGGTCCGATCCGGGCGAGCGGTCGTCCGTGGCGACGGCCCGCGATGGGCACTAAAGCACCTCGACGGGGAAGTTCTCATCGAGGCTTCCCTGGTGGAATCGTGGGTTTCCCCGAGGTGCAGCAACCACTGCGTGGAAGACGAAGCGGAGGCGCTTCGCAAGTCGATGACTCGCGTCTGCGATGCGTCTATGCCACGGTTGGGGCCTCAACCGCCGAAAAGGCAGGTGTACTGGTGGTCCGCCGACATCGCTGTGCTGCGCACTGCGTGCGTGGTCGCGAGACGCCAGTACACGAGGCAACGCCGGAGGAGACGCCGTGACGATGCGGCCGAGTCATCGTTGCGCGACGCTTACGGGAGGGCCAAGCTTCGTCTTCAAATCGCCATCGGCGATGCCAAGGCTGGAGCGAGAAACGAGCTGCTGGAGACTCTGAACCGTGATCCGTGGGGTCGCCCATACCGCATGGTGCGGGGGAAACTTCGCCCATGGGCACCCCCTCTGACGCGGAGTCTCCAGCCTCAGTTCGTGGACGCAGTGGTTGCAGCTCTGTTCCCCCAGAGAGGGGAACACACACCGCCGACCATGGCTCCGACTGCGCTGGATGCGGTTGCTGGCGGGGACGAGGTTGTACCGCCGGTAACCCCGGGAGAGTTCGGGGCCGCAATCCTGCGACTCCGTTCGAGGAATACGGCCCCGGGACCCGACGGTGTCCCTGGCCGTGCGTGGGTCTTAGCATCTGGCGCACTCGAGGGCAAACTCAGGGGACTATTCGATGCCTGCCTAACGCAAGGCCATTTTCCACGGATGTGGAAGGCGGGCACGATGGTCCTCTTGAGGAAGGAGGGGCGCCCGAGGGACTCGCCCTCTGCGTACCGGCCCATAGTGCTGTTGGACGAGGTGGCAAAGCTCTTTGAGCGTGTCATTGCCGGTCGCCTCGTCCGACATCTGGCGGGGGTCGGTCCGGACTTGGACGATAACCAATTCGGTTTTCGCGAGGGCAGGTCCACGATACATGCGATCATGCGAGTGAAGAGGACGGCGGAGGAAGCAGTCGCCCGGGGTGAGGTCGTCTTGGCAGTGTCTCTTGACATCGCCAACGCCTTCAACACCTTGCCCTGGAGTTGCATCAGGGAGGCACTCTGGTATCACCGGGTGCCGAACTACCTCCAGCGCATGATCGCATAGTATCTCGGGCAGGTCGGTGGCGTACAGGTGTCGAAGCGCGTGGCATAGTCGCGTAGTGTCGTGCGGTGTCCCACAGGGTTCGGTTCTCGGACCGCTCCTGTGGAACATCGGCTACGACTGGGTGCTTCGCGGATCCCTACTGCGAGGCCTCTGCGTGACTTGCTACGCCGACGACACCTTGGTGACGGCAAGGGGCGGCACCTATAGGGAGTGCACCATACGTGCTACAGCGGGAGTGGCCCACGTAGTGGGTCGTATCCGAAGGCTGGTCTCGAGGTGGCCCTCAACAAGTCTGAGGCCTTGTGTTTCACGGGCCTCGGAACGCGCCACCCTCGGGGCTGCACATCATAGTGGGCGGAGTTCGCATCGGCATCAAGTCCCAGATGAAATATCTGGGACTCACTTTGGACGGCCGATGGAACTTCAAGGTGCACTTCCTAGGCTTATTGCCCAGGCTGTTGCGTGCGGCGGCCGCAGTCGGCAGCTTGCTGCCTAATATCGGAGGTCCGAATGCGGCTTGTCGGCGCCTGTACCTGGGCATGGTACGCTCCATGGCGCTGTACGGGGCACCCGTGTGGAGTGACGCTCTGAATAGCCGGACAGTCGCACTTCTGCACAGGCCCCAGAGGGCGATGGCGATCAGAGCGATCCGGGGGGTACCACACGGTGTCCCACGAGGCGGCGTGTGTGCTGGCGGCGTCCCCTCCCTGGGAACTGGAGGCGAAAGTTCTCGCGTCCGTATTCCTTTGGCGCGAGAGCTTAATCGCGGTGCGCCAGTTCCCCCCCACGAGGGAGGAGGTTGATGCGGCGAGGGCGGAGCGTCGAAGGGTAATGGTGCGGAGGTGGCAGCATGCTCTTCGACAGCCCCGGGCCGGAACCAGGACCGTAGAGGCAGTACGTCCAGCTCTCGTGCAGTGGCTGGACAGAGGTCACGGTGTGCTCACTTTCCGGTTCTCGCAGGTGCTTTCGGGGCATGGATGCTTCGGGAAGTACCTGCACTTGATCGGAAGGGAGCCAAACGAGGGCTGTCATCACTGCGACGGCTGCCTCGAAGACACGGCCCAGCACACGCTGGAGGTGTGTCCTCGGTGGGCAGAACAGCGCCGAGCACTCAGTGCCGTAGTGGGCAACGACTTGTCGCTGGCGGCCGTAGTTCGCGCCATGGTCGACAGTCGGGAAGGGTGGAAAGCAGTGCAGGTGTACTGCGAGGCGGTGATGTCCACGAAGGAGAAGGCGGAGCGAGTTCGGGAGGCAGCCGCCTCGGATCCTGTCCGCAGACGCCGCATCGGGCGAAGACGCAGAGCATATGCGCTCACCATTCCGCCCTGATACAACTCGAGCTATAGACCCGGGGAGGTCCGTAGCTCAAAATGAGTCAGCGAGGTGAGAGCGCGCCCGGTGTTCCCGCGCGCTCTCCTAACACGGTAACAAACGGCCGGGGCCCGCAAGAGCGAGCCGCCACTGCTGTGCACGCGGACGAATGCGTAAGCGTACCCGTATGCACAGCACTCGGTGGGCAGAAGGAACACCGTGGGGTTTTAGTCGGTGCGAGTCCGACATAACCCACTCTCGTCCCCGCGAGGGCGGGTATGCGTAGGCATTTCCCCACGAAAAAAAAAAAAAAAAAAAAAAAAAAAAAAGGTTAGGTTACAAAATCAGCACAAAAAACGAAGAAATGAAATTTTTTTTGTACAAATGGAATAAAATTACGTAATTATGAAACTAAAAATAATTGATTAGAACTAGACTAGAAATGGCCTAAATGCGGCGCAGGATGACTGTCTAACAATTACTCTAAACAAATGCTACAACAAAAAACCAATTTAGAATGCTTAAAACTCTAATACACAAAGATATAGGGGGTTAGGTTAGGTTAGGTTAGGTTAGGTTAGGTTAGGTTCCCCGAAGGGTTCCCGCTTTGTCGTAGCGGGGGGGCTTAGTAACCGTGGTGTGGAGTTAACCACGGTGAAGCTAAGAGGAACCCAAATGGCCGGCCTAAGGCGTTCTAAGGCCGGCCCGAGGAGGCCGCTCCGGGCGGGCTGGAGCTGGGCCCGCCCTGGATGCGTGTCGGTGGGCTGCGGGGTGCGGATGGACGGAGTGAGGCCGTCTTACGCACCATCCGCAGCCGAGGCGGAGTCGGGGGAATGGGGTGGCGGTGCGAGGACTGTTAGCACCGGTACCGCGCATCGTCGCCCCCACCCTCCGCATCCGAGACGGAGTCGCGGAGGGAGGGCAGATCTCCTCATCCTCCGCGACTCAAGCGGGGTCGCACCGGCTGATGCGGCCGTGGTGGGGCCGCGGGTTCAGTGGAGTGTGGTTGATCCTGCCGCTCTCCTGTCCTCCGCGGCCGAACATTGGTCGGCGGCGGAGCCTAACACCAGATCCGCCGCAGGGGCCAGCTTCTGGCCCCCATGGCTTCCTGGGGGCGGACTCGGGGAGTCCGCTTCCCACCTACAGAGGAGGCCGAGTTGGAGGGCACGTCCGTGTTCCGGCGCGCCCTGCCAGGAGGGGTGGAGAGGGAGATGTCCTCCCCCGAGAGAAGGGGCCGTCTGGTCGGCCGGCGCAGGCGGGGTCGCGGATGTGTGCGAAAGCGTTCCCGTGACCCCGCCATACGCGACGATGGAGGAACACCATGGGGTTTTAGTCGGTGCAAGTCCGACATAACTCCACCCTTGCCCCGCAGGTGGGTATGTAGGCATTTCCCCATGTAAAAAAAAAAAAAAAAAAAGGTTAGGTTAGGTTAGGTTACAAAATCAGCACAAAAAACGAAGAAATGAAATTTTTTTTACAAATGGAATAAAATTACGTAATTATGAAACTAAAAAATAATTGATTAGAACTAGACTAGAAATGGCCTAAATGCGGCGCAGGATGACTGTCTAACAATTACTCTAAACAAATGCTACAACAAAACCAATTTAGAATGCTTAAAACTCTAATACACAAAGATATAGGGTTAGGTTAGGTTAGGTTAGATAGGTTACCGGGCACAGGGCCAAGGAGTGCAGAGCCCCTGCTCTCAAATGTCCACTGTGCTTCGACCTGGGGCTGCCCTCTAACCATCGTCTTGGTAAGAGGTGCGCCCCACCACAGAAGAGAGGTAGGAAGGACAAGGAGAGTCCTCCTGCCTCCACAAGCGTGGCAGTTCCGGCGGCACCAGCCGCAACCCCGAGCACCAGCTCGGGAATGGAGGTCGCGTAGGCCTCTTCGCACCCTCGCCATGGTCCTTCAGAGTTAACCTGACATCGCCGCAATGCTCAGCATTTGTTTGGCGCAGACCATTGCGGAGGGGGCTGCTCATAAGTGTGGCGAGCCTCGAGGCCGTGCCGAACCACCCTCGCTGGTTCGGCGATGAGCTGGGATCCGTGGCGATCTACTGGGGTGGTGAGGGTGTCCCACCCTGCTCCCTATTGGGAAGGGTCAGGGCTTCGTTGCAGTGCAATGGGGCACCCTGGCCATAGTTGGCTGCTACGTCTCTCCCGCGAGGTCCCTCGCCGACTACGAGGTGTACCTGGACGAGGTGGCACTCTGCGTTCGCAGGTGCCTCCCTCGTCCGTCGATTGTCCTGGGAGACTTCAACGCCCACTCCAGGGCGTGGGGGAATCCCAGCGACAGTCCGAAGGAGAGACGGTGATGGAATGGGCGGCTGGATTGGACCTCCGACTGGCAAATCGGGGTCCGTGTTTGTGCGTGCGGTGGCAGGGGGAGTCGGTCGTGGATCTTACATGGGCGACTCCCGCTGCGATGCGCATGTTGTCGGGTTGGCGGGTTGCAGAGGAGGTGGTCACATTATCCGACCACCGCCACATTATTTTCGATCTTGCAATCCGCCGTCCCGACTATGCCTCCAGCCGCCGAGAAGGCAGTCACACGCGACGTTGGTGTCTCAAGCGGCTAGACCGAGACTTGCTCGGGGCCGCCGCCAACGTTGCAATATGGCCAGAAAGCGCCGAAGAGGTTCCGTCCGATCCGGAAGTGGAAGCGAACTGGTTCCGGGACACGATGACGAGTATTTGTGACGCGTCGATGCCCTGACCGGTCGCCCCAAGCGCGGGCGGTGTACTGGTGGTCGGTAGAGATCGCGGAGCTGCGAGCGATCTGCTTGCGGAGCCGCCGCCAGTACACCAGAGCCCGAAGGAGGCGAAGGCGAGCTCCGAGTGAGGAGATAGCCAGACTTTACGAGGTGTATCGAGCGGCCACGAAGGCGTTGCAGGAAGCTATCAGCAACGCCAGGTCTCGGTCCTGGAGAGAGCTCCTGAGGACTCAACGAGGATCCGTGGGGGCGTCCGTATAGGATGGTGCTAGGAAAGCTCCGTCCTTGGACGCCCCCGGTGACGGAAACTCTCGATCCGGCCCTCTTGGGAAGAGTGATTAGCTCGCTCTTTCCGGAGGGCCGGTCAAGTCCCTCAGTCTACCCCAATTTTTCGTGCGAGTGGAGAGACGAGATGGGGTGACCGCACAGGAGTTGGACCGAGCCGTGGGCCGCTTGAGAGGCCGGAACACCGCGCCGGGACCCGACGGAATTCCCGGCCGGGTCTGGGTGTTGAGTCTGGCTACCCTCGGGAACAGGCTGAGGCAGCTGTTCACCAGCTGCCTCCGTAACTCCTCGTTCCCTAGGGCCTGGAAGGAGGCCCGAATGGTCCTCTTGAAGAAGGCAGACAGAGTCGCCGATTCTCCCTCTGCGTACCGTCCCATATGCCTGTTGGACGAGGCTGGCAAGTTATTCGAGAGAATTCTTGCCGCCCGTCTCAACGGGCATCTGTCGCGTCGGTCCCGATCTCGCCGAAAACCAGTTCGGTTTCCGACGGGAGCGTTCCACCATCGACGCGGTGATGCGCGTCCGCTCCCCTGTCGGAGCAGGCTGTGTCCAGGGCGGCGTGGCGTTGGCGATAAACATTGATATCGTCAACGCCTTTAATTCCCTGCCCTGGGACGCGATAAGGGGACTTGTACACCATGGTGTTCCCCCTACCTGCACGGCGTGATCGCGGACTACTTGCGCGACAGGTACATCTTGTACGTGGACCGAGACGGTACGAGGATCCGGAGGGAGATCCAGTGTGGGGTTCCACAGGGTCGGTTTTGGGCCCGTTACTGTGGAATCTCGCCTACGACTCTGTTCTGCGAGTCGAGCTCCCGCTGGCGTTAATGTCATCTGTTACGCTGACGACACGTTGGTGGTCGCCAGCGGGGACTCCTTCGAGGACCAAGGAGCTCGCCGAGCTTGGGCGGAAATCGTCGTCGCCAAAGTCCACGAGTTGGGACTGGAGGTAGCGCCTCACAAGACCGAGGCGCTATGGTTCCACAAGCCGCCGCGCAGCAGGGAACCACCCGACTCGTGCGTCCGAGTAGGTGAGTCTGAAGTCAGAGTGGGGCGGTACATGAAGTACCTAGGCCTCACTCTGACAGTCGCTGGGGCTTCGAAGAGCATTTCGAGCGCCTGGTCCCCGGATCGAGAGGGTAGCGGGTGCAATGCACAGACTGCTGCCCAATCTCGCACTGAGGAGGAAGTCCGCCGCCTCTACGCTGGGGTCGTACGATCCGTAGCCTTGTACGGGGCGCCCATCTGGCGAAGAGGCTGGCCATCCGACGCTGTAGGACGAAAATCTACAGCGTCCAGCGTAGGATGGCCATACGGGTCGTACGAGGATACCGGACGGTATCGTTTGAGGCGGCGACAATCCTGGCTCGCTTTCCACCTCTGGATATACTGGCGGACATGGACGCGAGGGTGTATCACCGAATTCGCGTCCTACGCCAGAGCGGTGGGGCGAGCCAGAAGAGGCGCTCGAGGCGGTAAAACGGCAGGAACGACGTATCGCATTCGCGACGTGGCGCGCAAGGCTCCGCGAAGAGCACTATGCGCGCAAACGCGTCGTCGGAGCATTCCTGCCGGACTTCGAAGCCTGGATGCGGCGACGAGAAGGAAGACTCACCTACAGACTTGCTGCAGGTGATCACCGGGCACGGTTGCTTCGGTGATTACCTGTAGGATCGGTCGCGAGGCGACGGCGAATTGCTTCCACTGTGGCGGCAACGACCAAGACTCCGCATCGCACACGCTCGCTGCTTGCCCTGCGTGGGAAGCCGAGCGGCGGGTCTTGGTTGGCCATATCGGACGGAACCTGTCCCTGCCAGCAGTCGTCGGCGATGCTGCGCGGGAATCGGCGTGGAGGGCCGTAGCCTCCTTCTGCGAGACCGTAATGGTCCGAAAGGAGGCTGCCGAGCGGGATAGAGAGAGGACCGATCCTGCTCGAAGATTTGCCGACGCGGCGCTCGCGCGCCTCGTCACGGCCCTCCCGGTGATCCCCTACCGCAAACGGGGCCCTACGGGTCGCTGACGATCGGAGTGGGGGCTCCGACCGTCCAGTAATAGCGACCCCGAGGAGGACGACGGCACGACGTGGTACCGTGTCGTCGTGATAGTTCCGCGAGGGTTCTGGGGGTGCGATCTTCTCGCACGCCCCCGGGACGGGCTATCCCAGCGAAGCGCAGGGGGGTTGCGGTTGCGTTCCTTACGGAGATCCCGCGACCCCTCGCGAGCGTTGGTGGCGACCACCATGGGGTTTTAGGTCGGTGCGAGCCGACATAACTCCATCCTTGCCCCCGCAGGTGGGTATGCGTAGGCATTTCCCATGTAAAAAAAAAAAAAAAAAAAAAAGGTTAGGATAGGTTAGGTTGGGGTTTGGGAAGGGGTCAGGGCTTCGTTGCAGTGCAATGGGGCACCCTGGCCATAGTTGGCTGCTACGTCTCTCCCGCGAGGTCCCTCGCCGACTACGAGGTGTACCTGGACGAGGTGGCACTCTGCGTTCGCAGGTGCCTCCTCGTCCGTCGATTGTCCTGGAGACTTCAACGCCCATTCCAGGGCGTGGGGAATCCCAGCGACAGTCCGAAGGGAGAGACGGTGATGGAATGGCGGTTGATTGACCTCCGATTGGCAAATCGGGTCCGTAAGCATCGTGCGCGGTGGCAGGGGAGTCGGTCGTGGATCTTACATGGGCGACTCCCCGCTGCGATGCGCATGTTGTCGGGCTGGCGGGTTGCAGAGGAGGTGGTCACGTTATCCGACCACCGCCATATTTTATTCGATCTTGCAATCCGCCGCCCCGACGCTGACACCAGCCGCCGAGAAGGCAGTCACACGCGACGTTGGTGTCTCAAGCGGCTAGACTGAGACTTGCTCGGGGCCGCCGCCAACGTTGCAATATGGCCAGAAAGCGCCGAAGAGGTTCCGTCCGATCCGGAAGTGGAAGCGAACTGGTTCCGGGACACGATGACGCGTATTTGTGACGCGTCGATGCCCCGGACCGGTCGCCCCAAGCGCGGGGCGGTGTACTGGTGGTCGGCAGAGATCGCGGAGCTGCGAGCGATTCGTTTGCGGAGCCGCCGCCAGTACACCAGAGCCCGAAGGAGGCGAAGGCGAGCCCGGAGTGAGGAGATAGCCAGACTCTACGAGGCGTATCGAGCGGCCACGAAGGCGTTGCAGGCAGTTATCTGCAACGCCAGGTCTCGGTCGTGGAGAGAGCTCCTGAGGGACTCAACGAGGATCCGTGGGGCGTCCGTACAGGATGGTGCTAGAAAGCTCCGTCCTTGGACGCCCCTGGTGACGGAAACTCTCGATCCGGCCCTCTTGGGAAGAGTGATTTCGCCTGCTCTTTCGAGTGGTCAAGTCCTCAGTCTACCCCCAATCTTCGTGTCATTGGAGTGAAGAAATGGGGTGACCGCACAGGAGCTGGACCGAGCCGTGGGCCGCTTGAGAGGCCGGAACACCGCGCCGGGACCTGACGGAATTCCCGGCCGGGTCTGGGTGTTGAGTCTGGCTACCCTCGGGAACAGGCTGAGGCAGCTGTTCACCAGCTGCCTCCGTTACTCCTCGTTCCCTAGGGTCTGGAAGGAGGCCCGAATGGTCCTCTTGAAGAAGGCAGACAGAGTCGCAGATTCTCCTCTGCGTACCGTCCCATATGCCTGTTGGACGAGGCTGGCAAGTTATTCGAGAGACTTTGCCGCCCGTCTCAACGGGCATCTGTCGCGTGTCGGTCCCGATCTCGCCGAAAACCAGTTCGGTTTCCGACGGAGCGTTCAACCATCGACGCGGTCCTGCGCGTCCGCTCCTGTCGATATGGGCTGTGTCCCGGGCGGAGTGGCGTTGGCGATAAGTCTTGACATCGTCATCGCCTTTAACTCCTGCCCTGGGACACGATTAGGGGACTCGTACACCATGGTGTTCCCCTACCTGCAAGGCGTGATCGCGGACTACTTGCGCGACAGGTACATCTTGTACATGGACCGAGACGGTACGAGGATCCGGAGGAGATCCAGTGTGGGGTTCCACAGGGTCGGTTTTGGGCCCGTTACTGTGGAATCTCGCCTACGACTCTGTTCTGCGAGTCGAGCCCGCTGGCGTTAATATCGTCTGTTATGCTGACGACACGTTGGTGGTCGCCAGCGGGACTCCTTCGAGAGGACCAAGGAGCTCGCCGAGCTTGGGGCGGAAATCGTCGTCGCCAAAGTCCACGAGTTGGGACTGGAGGTAGCGCTCACAAGACCGAGGCGCTATGGTTCCACAAACTGCCGCGGAGCAGGGAACCACCCGACTCGTGCGTCCGAGTAGGTGAGTCTGAAGTCAGAGTGGGGCGGTACATGAAGTACCTAGGCCTCACTCTGACAGTCGCTGGGGCTTCGAAGAGCACTTCGAGCGCCTGGTCCCCGGATCGAGAGGGTAGCGGGTGCTATGCACAGACTGCTGCCCAATCTCGGGGACTGAGTGAGGAAGTCCGCCGCCTCTACGCTGGGGTCGTACGATCCGTAGCCTTGTAATGGGCGCCCATCTGGCGAAGAGGTTGGCCATCCGACGCTGTAGGACGAAAATCTACAGCGTCCAGAGGAGGATGGCCACATGGTCGTACGAGGATACCGCACGGTATCGTTTGAGGCGGCGATGATCCTGGCTCGCTTTCCACCTCTGGATATACTGGCGGACATGGACGCGAGGGTGTATCACCGGATTCGCGTCCTACGCCAGAGCGGTGGTGGCGAGCCAGAAGAGGCGCTCGAGGCGGTAAAACGGCAGGAACGACGTATCGCATTCGCGACGTGGCGCGCAAGGCTCCGCGAGGAGCAGTATGCGCGTAAACGCGTCGTCGGAGCATTCCTGCCGGTCTTCGAAGCCTGGATGCAGCGACGAGGAGGAAGACTCACCTGGCGAGATTTACGCAGGTGATCACCGGGCACGGTTGTTTCGGTGATTACCTGTGTAGGATCGGTCGCGAGGCGACGGCGAATTGCTTCCACTAGAAAGCGGCAACGACCAAGACTCCGCATCGCACACGCTCGCCGCTTGCCCGGCGTGGAAGCCGAGCGGCGGGTCTTGGTCGGTCATGATCGGACGGAACCTGTCCCCGCCAGCAGTCGTGTCGGCGATGCTGCGCGGGAATCGGCGTGGAGGGCCGTAGCCTCCTTCTGCGAGACCGTAATGGTCCGAAAGGAGGCTGCCGAGCGGGACAGAGAGAGGACCGATCCTGCTCGGAGACGGGGCCGACGCGGCGCTCGCGCGCCTCGTCACGGCCCTCCTATCGGTGATCCCCTACCGTAAACGTGGGGCCCTACGGGTCGCTGACGATCGGAGTGGGGCTCCGACCGTCCAGTATGAGCGACCCCGAGGAGGACGACGGCACGACGTGGTACCGTGTCGTCGTGATAGTTCCGTGAGGGTTCTGGGGGTGCGATCTTCACGCACGCCCCCGGGACGGGCTATCCCAGCGAAGCGCAGGGGGGTTGCGGTTGCGTTCCTAACGGAGATCCCGCGACCCCTCGCGAGCGTTGGTGGCGACCACCGTGGGGTTTTAGTCGGTGCGAGTCCGACATAACCCGCCCTTGCCCCCGCGAGGGCGGGTATGCGTAGGCATTTCCCCACGCTAAAAAAAAAAAAGGTTAGGTTGGGGTGCCACGTCAGAAAACCTCCTCGAGTGCCTGGTCGTTGAATTTCCCTTTGATACCATTGTATCCGGGGAAAGGCAACGCCGGGACGGTGTACCTGGGCACTGGTGATGACACGTTGTTGCCAGTGGCGAATGTTCTGACAGGGGGATAGTTGCTCTGCGTGTCCCTCTGATAAGCGGAGGGCACAGTGAGGGTGGTGGGGTTGCATTTCCTTTGATTTCCGTATCCGGAGGAAAGGCAACCGAACGATGGTGGGCGCATTGGGCACTGGTGACGATACGTCGTTCTCAGTGCCCAATGCGAGGGTGGAGGCTGCATTTCTCCTGATTTCTGTATCCGGGGAAAGGCAACAAAATGAGGGTGTGCATTGGGAACTGGTGGCGATACGTCGTTGGCAGTGCCTAATGTTCACAGTGTGGGGACGGGCTCGGTGTGCGCTTTACTGCCGCCGGGCACTTAACCGTCGAACGTTGTGGAGGCTGCATTTCTCCTGATTTCTGTATCCGGGGAAAGGCAACAAATGATGGTGGGTATTAGGAACTGGTGACGATATATCGTTTCCAGTGCCTAATGCACATAGTGGGGACGGGCTGCGTGCACTCACACTGCCGCCGGGCACTCAACCGTCCAAAACTGGGGAGTTACGTCGGCTCTCCCAGCGCGCCGTAACCGCTGTACTTTCGTCAAAGACCCCAGTGTTGACGATAATGGGGTACGTCGAAGTGCAGCGGAGCGGAGGGCTTGCCTTAATTGGCCGGCCCGCGAGGAGTAAATCTCTATAAAAATCAGACAGCGAAGTCTTAAAACCTGTGGGTCAGGCGACCCCACAGTATGTAGCCTTGTCACCGGAATAGGCGTCACCCGGGGACCGACCTTTACTTCGTCCTATAATCGTGGGAACTAATATGGAATTTACAAAACAAACCAAAAGCATGTCGGAGATGAGTGAACATCAACAGCAAGAACATCTGCCAAAAGAGGTCGAGGGCGACCTCCAACGACGGGGGAATATGTCGGCCTTGCCAAGGCCAGACAGGCGGCAGTTGCTGCTTTAAGGGATGAGGAGAGGATGGAGGCAGAGAGAGAGGTCGCATCTGCAGCCCGACAGCTCCGCGCCGACAGAATAACAACCCTGTCCGAGTCGTCGTCGAATGATGACGACTTCCAGGCGGCGTCGCAACTGGGCAAGAAGATTGAGGACAACATCGCACTCATAAACAAGGTTGCCTGTAAGTCGAAAAACCTGAAGGGCATTACGGATTAAGGCGCTGAAAGACGCCGCAGAAGCGATAAAGGCGGACGCCCAAGCACTACAGAGTCGTTGCACCTCCGATGAAACCAGGAGGCTGCAGGCGAGCAATGCCCGCTTGCAAGGTGAGGTTGAGCAGTTGCGCAAAGAGGTGGCGGAGATGCGATTGCGCATGGAGAAGCCCAGCGAACGTGGCCCAATTCCAGCTGAGGGCAACGAGGATCTGGTACGTTCAATCATCTGTCAAGTGGGGACAATGATGAACGCCAGATTCGCGGCTTTGGAGGACCGCCTCCTCCCCGAAAAGCGCCTCCGTCCTCCGTTGGCGGCAGATGCGAGGGCGAGTGCGGTGCCTACCGCCTCTGCCGGTCCTTCACCTCCCCGGCTCCCGGCTGTCCCGAAGCCGCCTGCCATTTTGGCTAGTAGCGAACGGGCAGTCGTCGCTGGGGGTTCTGTGGCTCCAAGGCCGCATAAGGGGAAGGAGAAAGGAAAGCGGAGCAAGCCCGCTAAGGAGAGCAAGAAGGTAACGGAGTCCCTATCTCTACCACCAGCACCTCAGTCCATGGAGGAACCGTGGACTACGGTGGTAAGAAAGGCTCAGAAACAAAGGCGGCAAGGTCGTCAAGAGTCCTGGCAATCCTGCACCGAGGCCAGCGAAGATTGCCACTCCTAGATCGGCCGCTGTCGTGGTGACACTGGCGCCTGAAGCGGTGGCGGCAGGTGTTACCTATGCGGAGGTTTTCACCGAGGCGAAGAGAAAGTCGACCCGCTTCCCTCGATAACAGACCTGCGGTTCCGCACATGCGCCACGGGGCGCGTATGTTCGAAATCCCCGGCGCAGACAGCGGCGACAGGGCGGACGGCCTTGCCGATAAATTGAGGGAGGCGCTTGCATCCAAAGGTGTGCGGATAACCAGACCAGCAAAGACAGTGGAGGTCAGGAGTTGCTGGTCTGGATGACTCCGCCACTGTGGAGAGGTGGTGACAGCTGTGGCCAAGGCCGGTGGCTGCCCAAGGAGGCGGTCAAGGCAGCCAGATCCTTCGGGATGCTGCAGGACTTGGGGTGGCCTGGGTCCGATGTCCCGCGGCGGCTGCCAAAAGGTCGCCGACGGCGGAAGGCTGATGATCTCGTGGGTCTCAGCCGGCGAAGCTAGTGGTGCCCACACCTCTGAGGTGTTTCCGCTGCATGGAGTCGGGACATGTGAGGGCCCAGTGCGACGCCACAGTCGACCGGGGAGCTGTGCTTCCGTTGTGGTCAGTCTGGCCACAAGGCAGCGCAGTGCTCCGCCAACCCGCGTTGCGCTGTGTGTGTCGCAGCCAAAACCGGCCGACCACAGGATGGGAGGAAGGGCCTGCACCGCGCCTCCCAAGAGAGGGAAAAGGCCAGCTCGCTCGTTGCCACAGAAGCAACCGCCAGCCAGCAACCACAGGTGGAGGCAATGGAGGAGGATCCGAAACCGGCCTCGCATCGAGCTACGGCCTTCACGTAGTTCAGGCGAACGTCAACCACTGTGCTAGAGCACAAGATCTGCTCTTTCAGAGTATGGCACAGTGGTTGACCCACGTGGCCGTCGTTTCGGAACCCTACCTGGTTCCAGAAAGGGATGGCTGGGCGGGAGACGAGGAGGGACTGGTCGCGGTAGTTGCTCGGACGACTGCTGGCGCACCGCCCATGGATTGGGTGGAGAAGGGTCGCGGGTTCGTTGCGGCGCTGGTGGGGGGGATAGTCATTATTGGCATTTATTGTCCCCCCAGCAGAAGCCGCTCCGAGTTCGAGGGACTCTTGGGCGAGGTCGGAGCTCTCATTGGCAGGAGTCACCCTCATCCTATTTTGGTGATGGGTGACTTCAACGCCAAGAACACCGTTTGGGGCTGTTCTGCCACCGATACGCGGGGACGTTCCTGGAGGGTGGGCACTGTCCGTAGGACTCTGTCTGCTCAACCGTGGTTCGAACCCACTTTGCGTTCGGCCCCAGGGAGCTCCGTTGTGGACCTGTCCTTCGCCAGCACATCCATGGCGCGCCGGGTTCACGGGTGGGAAGTCGTGTCCGGTGGAGACGCTGTCGGATCATTTGTATATCCGCTTCAGCGTCTCCGATTCCGACGCGGCTCCGGTCCGATCCGGGCGAGCGGTCGTCCGTGGCGACGGCCCGCGCTGGGCACTCAAGCACATCGACGGGGAAGTTCTCATCGAGGCTTCCTGGTGGAATCGTGGGTTTCCCTGAGGTGCAGAAACCACTGCGTGGAAGACGAAGCGGTGGCGCTTCGCGCGTCGATGACTCGCGTTCGCGATGCGTCGATGCCACGGTTGGGGCCTCTAATCGCCGAGGTGCTGGCAGGTGTACTGGTGGTCCGCTGACATCGCTGTGCTGCGCACTGCGTGCGTAGTCGCGAGACGCCAGTACACGAGGCAACGCCGGAGGAGACGCCGTGACGATGCGGCCGAGTCATCGTTGCGCGACGCTTACGGGAGGGCCATTGTCTTCAAATCGCCATTGGCGAGGCCAAGGCTGAGCGAGAATCGAGCTGCTGGAGACTCTGAACCGTGATCCGTAAATGCCCATACCGCATGGTGCGGGGAAACTTCGCCCATGGGCACCCCTCTGACGCAAAGTCTCCAGCCCCAGTTCGTGGACGCAGTGGTTGCAGCCCTGTTCCCCGAGAGGGAGGAACACACGCCGCCGACCATGGCCTGACTGCGCTGAATGCGGTTACCGGCGGGGACGAGGTGGTACCGCCGGTAACCCTGGAGAGTTCGGGGCCGCGATTCTTCGACTCCGTTCGAGGAATACGGCCCCAGGACCCGACGGTGTACCTGGCCGTGCGTGGGTCCCAGCATCCGGCGCACTCGAGGGCAAACTCAGAGGACTATTCGATGCCTGCCTAACGCAGGGCCGTTTTCCGCGGGTGTGGAAGGCGGGCACGATGGTCCTCTTTGAGGAAGCTGAGAGGGAGTCGAGGACTCGCCCTCTGCGTACCGGCCCATAGTGCTGTTGGACGAGGTGGCAAAGCTCTTTGAGCGTGTCATTGCCGGTCGCCTCGTCCGGCATCTGGTGGGGGTCGGTCCCGATTTGGATGATAGCCAATTCGGTTTTCGCGAGGGTAGGTCCACGATACATGCGATCATGCGAGTGAAGAGGACAGCGGAGGAAGCAGTCGCCCGGGTGAGGTCGTCTTGGCGGTGTCTCTTGACATCGCCAACGCCTTCAACACCTTGCCCTGAGTTGCATCAGGAGGCACCCGGTATCACCGGGTGCCGAACTACCTCCAGCGCATGATCGCATCCTATCTCTCGGGCAGGTCGGTGGCATACAGGTGTCGGAACGCGTGGCATAGTCGCGTAGTGTCGTGCGGTGTCCCACAGGGTTCGGTTCGGACCGCTCCTGTGGAACATCGGCTACGACTGGGTGCTTCGCGGATCCCTACTGCGAGGCCTCTGCGTGACTTGCTACGCCGACGACACCTTGGTGACGGCAAGGGCGGCACCTATAGGAGTGCACCATTCGTGCTACAGCGGGAGTGGCCCACGGCGGGTCGTATCCGAAGGTTGGCCCCGAGGTGGCGCTCAACAAGTCTGAGGCCTTGTGTTTTCACGGGCCTCGGAACGCGCCACCCTCGACTGCACATCGTAGTGGGCGGAGCCTGCATCGGCATCAAGTCCCAGATGAAATATCTGGGACTCACTTTGGACGGCCGATGGAACTTCGAGGTGCACTTCCAGGCCTATTGCCCAGGCTGTTATGGCGGCCGCAGTCGGCAGCTTGCTGCCGAATATCGGAGGTCCGAATGCGGGCTTGCCGGCGCCCGTACCTGGGCATGGTGCGCTCCATGGCGCTGTACGGGGCACCCGTGTGGAGTGACGCCTGAATACGGACAATCGCTCTTCTGCAAAGGCCCCAGAGGGCGATGGCGATCAGAGCGATCCGGGGTACCACACGGTGTCCCACGAGGCGGCGTGTGTGCTGGCGGCGTCCCTCCCCTGGGAACTGGAGGCGAAAAGTTCTCGCGTCCGTCTTTGGCGCGAGAGCTTGATCGCGGTGCGCCAGTTCCCACCCACGAGGGATGAGGTTGATGCGGCGAGGGCGGAGCGTCGAAGGGTCATGGTGTTGAGGTGGCAGCATGCACTTCGACAGCCCCGGGCCGGAACCACGACCGTAGAGGCAGTACGTCCAGTCCCCGTGCAGTGGCTGAATAGACGTCACGGAGTGCTCACCTTCCGGTTGTCGCAGGTGCTTTCGGGGCATGGATGCTTCGGGAAGTACCTGCACTTGATCGGAAGGGAGCCAAACGAGGGCTGTCACCACTGTGACGGCTGCCTCCAAGACACGGCCCAGCACACGCTGGAGGTGTGTCCTCGGTGGGCAGAACAGCGCCGAGAATCGAGTGCCGTAGTGGGTAACGACTTGTCGCTGGCGGCCGTAGTTCGCGCCATGGTCGACAGTCGGGAAGGGTGGGCAGCAGTGCAGGTGTACTGCGAGGCGGTGATGTCCACGAAGGAGGAGGCGGAGCGAGTTCGGGAGTCAGCCGCCCGGATCCAGTCCGCAGACGCCGCATCGGGCGAAGACGCAGAGCGTATGCGCTCGCCATTCCGCCCTGATACGACCTTTCGAGCTATAGACCCGGGGAGGTCCGTAGCTCAAAAATGAGTCAAGGAGGTGAGAGCGCGCCCCGTGTTCCCGCGCGCTTCCATAAAGGTTACTAACGGCCGGGCCCGTAAAGCGAGCCGCCACTGCTGTGCACGCGGACGAATGCGCAAGCGTACCCGCATGCACAGCACTCGGTGGGCAGAAGGAACACCGTGGGTTTTAGTCGGTGCGAGTCCGATATACCCGCTCGCTGTCCCCGCGAGGGCGGGTATGCGTAGGCATTTCCCACGAAAAAAAAAAAAAAAGGATAGGTTAGGTTACAAAATCAGCACAAAAACGAAGAAATGAAATTTTTTACAAATGGAATAAAATTACGTAATTATGAAACTAAAAATAATTGATTAGAACTAGACTAGAAATGGCCTAAATGCGGCGCAGGATGACTGTCTAACAATTACTCTAAACAAATGCTACAACAAAACCAATTTAGAATGCTTAAAACTCTAATACACAAAGATATAGGGGTTAGGTTAGGTTAGGTTACAAAATCAGCACAAAAACGAAGAAATGAAATTTTTTACAAATGGAATAAAATTACGTAATTATGAAACTAAAAATAATTGATTAGAACTAGACTAGAAATGGCCTAAATGCGGCGCAGGATGACTGTCTAACAATTACTCTAAACAAATGCTACAACAAAAACCAATTTAGGAATGCTTAAAACTCTAATACACAAAGATATAGGGTTAGGTTAGGTTAGGTTAGGTTAGGTTACAAAATCAGCACAAAAACGAAGACATGAAATTTTTTACAAATGGAATAAAATTACGTAATTATGAAACTAAAAATAACTGATTACAACTAGACTAGAAATGGCCTAAATGCGGCGCAGGATGACTGTCTAACAATTACTCTAAACAAATGCTACAACAAAAAACCAATTTAGAATGCTTAAAACTCTAATACACAAAGATATAGGGGGTTAGGTTAGGT
Source organism: Teinopalpus imperialis (assembly GCA_029286865.1). Classification (NCBI taxonomy): domain Eukaryota; kingdom Metazoa; phylum Arthropoda; class Insecta; order Lepidoptera; family Papilionidae; genus Teinopalpus; species Teinopalpus imperialis. Next base: position 1,353 of record JAGSMU010000129.1, on the reverse strand, counting down.
TAGGTTAGGTTAGGTTAGGTTACAAAATCAGCACAAAAAACGAAGAAATGAAATTTTTTACAAATGAATAAAAATTACGTAATTATGAAACTAAAAATAATTGATTAAAACTAGACTAGAAATGGCCTAAATGCGGCGCAGGATGACTGTCTAACAATTACTCTAAACAAATGCTACAACAAAAAACCAATTTAGAATGCTTAAAACTCTAATACACAAAGATATAGGGTTAGGTTAGGTTAGGTTAGGTTAGGTTAGGTTAGGTTACAAAATCAGCACAAAAAACGAAGAAATGAAATTTTTTTTACAAATGGAATAAAATTACGTAATTATGAAACTAAAAATAATTGATTAAAACTAGACTAGAAATGGCCTAAATGCGGCAGGATGACTGTCTAACAATTACTCTAAACAAATGCTACAACAAAAACCAATTTAGAATGCTTAAAACTCTAATACACAAAGATATAGGGTTAGGTTAGGTTAGTTAGGTTAGGTTAGTTACAAAATCAGCACAAAAACGAAGAAATGATTTTTTTTTTACAAATGGAATAAAATTACGTAATTATGAAACTAAAAATAATTGATTAGAACTAGACTAGAAATGGCCTAAATGCGGCGCAGGATGACTGACTAACGATTACTCTAAACAAATGCTACAACAAAAACCAATTTAGAATGCTTAAAACTCTAATACACAAAGATATAGGGTTAGGTTAGGTTAGTTAGGTTAGGTTAGGTTAGGCTAGGTTAGGTTAGGTTACAAAATCAGCACAAAAACGAAGAAATGAAATTTTTTACAAATGGAATAAAATTACGTAATTATGAAACTAAAAATAATTGATTAGAACTAGACTAGAAATGGCCTAAATGCGGCGCAGGATGACTGTCTAACAATTACTCTAAACAAATGCTACAACAAAAACCAATTTAGGAATGCTTAAAACTCTAATACACAAAGATATAGGGTTAGGTTAGGTTAGGGTAGGTTAGGTTTTATTAGACTACATAATCACAACAAAAAAGAAAAAATGAATTTTTTTACAAATGGAATAAAATTACGTAATTATGAAACTAAAAATAATTGATTAGAACTAGACTAGAAATGGCCTAAATGCGGCGCAGGATGACTGTCTAACAATTACTCTAAACAAATGCTACAACAAAAACCAATTTAGAATGCTTAAAACTCTAATACACAAAGATATAGGGTTAGGTTAGGTTAGGTTAGGTTAGGTTACAAAATCAGGGTGCCACGTCAGAAAACCTCCTCAGGTGCTTCAGTCGTTGAATTTTCCCTTTGATACTATTGTATCCGGGAAAGAGCAACGCCAGAACAGTGCACCCTAAGGA